>KN483444.1:107120-121055 GCA_000787095.1 Periophthalmodon schlosseri | reverse complement strand
TGGACAGGTGTCTTTTATACTGCTAACGTTTAAAGAGGTGCCATTAATACAGGTAACGAGTGGAGGACAGAGGAGCCTCTTAAAGAAGAAGTTACAGGTCTGTGAGAGCCAGAAATCTTGCTTGTTTGTAGGTGACCAAATACTTATTTTACCGAGGAATTTACCAATTAATTCATTAAAAATCCTACAATGTGATTTCCTGTATTCTTTCCCCCCATTCTGTCTCTCATAGTTGAAATGTACCTATGATGAAAGTTACAGGCCTCTCTCATCTTTTTAAGTGGGAGAACTTGCACAATTGGTGGCTGACTAAATACTTTTTTGCCCTACTGTACAGTGTTATCTTCATTTTAGTCAAAAGTATTTGTGGCTCCCAGTGGGTTTTTTTTGTTTTTTTTCGTGGAAAACGGGTCCAAATGGCTCTTTGGGTGTTAAAGGTTAACGCCTGCGCTAGTGTTAGCAACAGGTTTGATTAACAGCATTGCTTAGTGCTAAATCAGCGGTGCGGGTAGGAAGGGGCGTACCTTCAACAACAGGTTTGATTAACAGCATTGCTTAGTGCTAAATCAGCGGTGCGGGTAGGAAGGGGCGTTACCTTCAACAGCCTCGCTCTGGACTGGCTCTTTGGTTGCTATGATACTCGCGGTCAAAATTCCAAATATGGAACTCGGCTCCAAATTCACCCCTATAACTGCTGGCCTCGACAAGCTTCATTTGACTGGAGGCGAACACTATGGGTGACGTCACACTCCCTTAGTCCACTTCTATTATGCAGTCTATGGTAGCAACTTGGTGTATGCATGAATTTAAAACACCATATCCAGACAGCGAAGTGAAACAGGTTGGACCACCAATTAAGTCGTTTAGTCAGTTAATCAGGCGATGGTGTCAGAATTGACATTAGTTGACTAATCATTTTATTTTGATTATAAAGATTTATCTGGGACAACAAAAGAAGGAGAAATTAGTGAGTGAGTGAGTGAGTGAGTTAGCTGAAGATTTGATATTGTTTGGTAATCATTTGTAAAAAGGCAGATTAAACTCATGATTTACAAGTTTAATCTGGATTTATATAAATACATTGTTTCCTAAGACTTTACCTAATACCTAGTTTTGGACTGATTTTGTCACAAAGTGCTGCTTTTACATCTGCTGATTTTAAGTTATTGCTCATGTGTTTTATTCAAAGTTTCTGACAAACTCTTTCAACCGTTTGCTTTTTTTACTTATACATTTTTGATATTGTAAATGTTACACACTAAGGCAATTAAAAAAAATCGCATTAAGGTCAGTTTGAAAGATTGTTCAGAATAGTTCATAGTGAAAACAATCATACTCACGGCTGAAGAACGGGGCTAAACTTCCTTAGGTCGCTTTCAGTCATGTTCTGTGAAAAGAAAAAATATATTCAGCTATATTCAAGTAACATCATTATCGAGCTGTAATCAAAAGACTGAAAGGCTAACCACTTTGAAGAAAAACAGAACAAACAAACAGAACATAAAACACACTCATTGATAATCTGGCCTACTTATCTACAGATATACTCTTAAAAGGCCTGGATCTTTGTTTGTGGAGTTTGCATGTTCTCCTTGTGTCTGGGTGGGTTTTCTTCAGGCACTCCGGTTTCTCCCATCAACCCAACACATGCACAATACGTCAAATCCTCCATCTAACCAAGACTAGTGCAAGATCTGGAGATGGGTTCACTGCTCTTGACCGTTTGTCCAGCAGCATTTGAAGGATGGGTCAGATGCAACTGATTTTACAGGGATCTTAAGAACAGACTTATTATTAGCCTGAAAAATATTTAATCTGCCTTAATTTGTCATAATGTTGTGCTTAACGTGTATATAATATTGCACAGTACAAACAAACAACCAGCAGATAGCAGCAAAGCACAAGAGTCAGTGCTGGCTCCTGTTTCCACTGCAATACAAACTCCTAAACATAAATTATTCCAGCCTGTAGGTATAAAAGTGCATGTATTAACACAGTAGTTCACACTTATTACTTTAACATCGACTTGAGTTTATGACTGCAGTTTATCTAAAGGTGCAGAGGACAAATGTGGACATTATTTGGGTCATAAAACTTCAAATGACTCCAGCATAAAGTTATAAAAGCATTGTGTTGGTGAGTAAACAAATAAAACATGTACATTCAAATAGCCACTAGCACAACTTCAACTGAATATGGCAAGTAAAACTAATTGTGTGTGTAGTTCAGGATAAATTTAACGTCCATAGTGTATAATTTTTTTAAAAACAACTTTTGCACACACTAGCCTTTCTCTTTCACCTTATTAAACTTATTGAACATTTATGAAGATGGGAAATAATTTAGTTAATAAATTCCTTATGTTTGCAATTTTGTTTTCTCAATACTGTCACTTTTTGTCACCCCAGTGATTGTGTAAATAGGTTTCCATGGGCTTCAGAATGATGAAATATCAGGACCGTTGCCATAGCGCATTTAAAAAAATATATATATATTTTGAATGGTAAAACATCCTCAAAATAGGAAGTTGAGGCAAGGCAAGTTTATTTGTATAGCACAATTTATACTCAAAGTTATTCAAAGTGCTTTACAGAATAAGAAAGACATTAAAATCACAATACAAACTAATCAAAACATAAGTAATCACTAATTAAAAGAGAAGAGTGCAGAATAAAAACCTTTCAGTCATATGCACAGCTAAACAGAACCGTTTTGAGCCTGGATTTAAACATTGTCAAAGTAGAGGCCTGTCTCACATCTTCAGGAAGACTGTTCCAGGTTTTAGCTGCATAAAACTGAAACGCTGATTCCCCATGTTTAGTTGAAACCCTTGAATTGTGTTCTTGCCCTGTTTTGTGTAATTTATATTGTCTAAACAAGTTTATACATTTTTAAATATATTGTTTCCATTTATCTTCAATGATTAATCCTTGTTTACCTGCAACCTTCTTGTCTCCATCAAGGTGTTAGTCATGGGTTTCAGACAATTCCTTCCCCGATTTGAAGGACTTTGTGAGGACCTTTCCCCATTCAAAAGATATAATATTTAGAGTCGAATGGCTCAATTGCTATGACCATAGAGGTCGGTTGCCATAGCTCGAAACCCATGAATTGCTTTGCCTTGAATGTTTCACAGTATTGCATTAAACTTATCTATGCTGCATTTATTCAGTCGCACGTAATTGTCGCTTCTCCGTAGAGACATGTAAAAAGTGATACTGTGGAACATTAAAGGCACAGCAATAATATCTCCATGGAGACAAAAGTTGATAGACTCTATCAGAAGAATTACACAGTGCACCTGTAATACCTTTATTCCTTCCTTGATTTCTATTACGTGCATACTATTATTACAATGCACTTTATTAAGTATCAAGAACTACCATAACTAATCGTCTATAGTGAGTTCATTACATTTCTCTCTTATGTTGTGTAGACAGAAGTAGACAGAATTTCAGCAGAGGGTGCAAGAACTCCAGTCACTTGTGCTTTTTTTTTTTATTTTTTTTTTAGCAGAAATGGTCAGAGCAAACCCAGCAAGTCTAGTGCAGATGAATTGAGGAGCACTTTGGGGTTAGATGAAAGGCTCAAACACAAGAGAAGTGATTTCCTAAAATTTCATTCTTTTGAAATCAAATCCTGAATAAACGCTAGAGCAGTAACAATGGTGCACTGAGATTTTAAGACATGAGCCAACAGATCCTTTGTGTAAAATGGATTTCTGAATAATCAATTATTCATTAAATACCAATACCGATTTGTTCCCTCTTGTGGCTGGATTCCCTGATGCAGTATATAACACACAGATGGTAGGTTTGTGGTAGGGCTGTGCAATTAATGAATTGAAATCATTTCTATGATTCAATTAAAAAGCCCTTGGGGCTTTTTAATTGACAGACATAATAAATTGGACCATTTGTAAATGTCACTAAATAGAAAATAGAAATGTCTTCTTTATGTTCATGAAATAAATATTAATAAGCCATATTTATTTGTTTTTAATAAGAAGAAAGAAGTAATCAATAAGAAACATAATGATAAATGTTTTTTTCCTATATATATATATATATCAGTTTATCTGTAATTGTCCACATGAAACAAAAACTGACATCAAGTTGCAGTGAATTCATCTTTAGGCTGAAAGACATTATCACAAAAGTAAAAACTTTAATACAACACAAAAAAAAAAGAATGGATTTTCTGTTTGGATAATTAACTCAAAATCATTTCTTTTGAAACACCAAATTCACACTATATATGTAGATGGATCTCAAAACTACATTATCTTAAGGAAAAAGTGGCTAAATCATTAATACAGTGAAAAACGATCTCTTCATTTGAAAATACTTCTTCAAAGGCATGAACTTTGACCTCTTCATTCACTTTTCCTCATCCCTGCGGCTTCTCACGAGACAAAGCACTGCTATCAAGCCAGACTTAGCCTTTTGACTCTGAATAAAATATCAAACCAGGAGCCCCTATGAAACTGCAACCATTTTGAATTATTTATCACAGTGGTGAATACAAGCAGGCCCCATATCCTTTGCAATTTACCAGCATTTTTAAAAGGTTGATGTTAAATTGGCTTGAGCTGTCAGACATTTTATAGCCATTCAAAAGATAAAATATTTTGTTGCTATGGCAACATTCTTAATTTTCATCATTCTGAAACCCATGGAGATTTAGTCCCTCTGACTAAATCCAAGCTAGCACTAAAGAAGAATTTAACCACAGCTAAGAACTAAAATGGACTAAACAAGAACAAAGAGAAAAATGGATAAGGAGTAAATTTATGATTAAACCCAGCCTAGATCTAAACCAGAGGGCATTTCTCAGTTTTGGTGTCTTTGGTAAGGAGAATAACTTAACTGATGCTGATTACGGGTGCGTTTGATGAATTTAGGTCACATAAGGTTTATGTTTTACTCGAACATGCAGCAGGCTATGTTGTGGCAGAGTGGTTTGCAGTGAAGTTTGCTAATTTGACACTTCTGTGCAGCTCTTGGTTGTGTCAAAGCGCCACAATACCTGCCTTTACTGTAGTTTATAACCACTGTAGCTTCATCTGTCCCTTTCCTCCTCATGTTTGGGCTCTGTCTTCCTCACACTTGCTTGACTGTGCGAGATTGAACACGTGTCACTTCCTGGATTTGGCTGAACTAGACCTGGGCAAAAACAAAAAAAAGATCTCCATGGAGACAAGCCGGAGGCAAGCAGGCCAAATATTTATTTATTTTTTTCCAATTAAAACATCTGCAATTGAATATGAAGAAGTAATTAAATAAACTTGCTTTTAAAAAGAGTTGTTTTGGAAATATGTCAAGGTATGAAAAAAAAATAATAATAATAAAAAAAAAATGCATGGGTCTGTTTAAAAGAACATTTATTTTTGAATAAACTTGAAAGACCAATCTTGAAAGACTAAAATTAACCTCTTTGAAGTGATGTTGTGGTTATTTTGTCCTATTTTGCCCAAATGTAAATCTGTGTTGTTTTTATATTAGTATCATGTACTTCAAAAGTCAGCATTGGTTTAGGTCTGTGGGCTGGAGCCTCTGATGTGGACAATGTGGCCTGACCTTTGACCAAACCGTTTTTTGACCTTGCGAAATGTGGATTTAAGATGGATATTGTTATTGACAGATATTTTTAAATATATACATTTTTGGATCCTGATGACAATAATCAGATCAGATATTATGGCATTTGCTAAAATGTGCCTGTAAAGTCTCAGTTTGGCTTCAAATATCACCTAAAATGTGAACTGAATCAACCACAAACGTGTAGAAATATCCCTTATGTGTCATCATGTCATCATATACTTGAGCTGTACAATGTGCTGTATGTCCCATCTTCTTCCATATTTTCTGATGATGCCATATCCCCATGTAAAGTATAGCCGTTCAGCTTTACCTGTCCTGTATTTGAATTGGGTTTGAAATGACTTGCTTTACACCTGACAGTGCTTTAATCTGTACATACCGTTTTGAAATGTCTAATGTCTATACCTGTGAGAGCATCAGAATGAACAAGATTAGCTTCATCTTTCCAAACGCCCACATCCATACGACATGAAGGTAAAATATGGTCTATTGATTCAGACACTGCAGCTGATGTGAAGTGAGGAGCGATGAAAACCTGTGAACTGTGTCTCGTATCTCACGGTGAAAACATGGAAACGAATGAAACAAGTCAAGAAGAAGCACAAGTGGAACAGAGCAGTTTGGCAGTCAGAACAAACACGTGTGAAGAAGAAATGTGACGATTTGTTTGAGGTGTTTGAAGAAAAGCAGTTACAAAGTTGGCATGTCCTTAAATCAGACATATTGTGTTTTATTTTGGTCTTTATTGGTGCCTTTACATGTTTTTGTCACCTTGGCACTTGTATTTTATGTTTTAGAACTTAATATAATGTCTACACTTGGAAAACAGACTTTAAATTGACCAATTTATGACCAATTTGAGTGCAGTAATTCGCAAAAGGAGTCTGGCGATGATTTCAAATTTCTACTTGTGACGTAACTTGAAATTGAAACGGAGTGATTTCTGAGTGTTTAGAAGGAGAGGACCTTGTGCGTAGGATTACTGAAACAAGCTTGAAGGAGGTAAAACACACATGAGGGAACGTTAAAAGACTGTCTAAAGCTCAAAAAACAACAACCCTCTGTGTTTTTACAGCTTGCTTTGTTTGTGAAGGCAGTTTTGATTCACACAAATGTCCACTTTTTTGTCTCTTTTGTCTTATATTATTAGATTGTATTCCCTAACCACAACCTCAAACAAACAAATAACTGTTCAGAATAACCGCTTTCTGTTGTGAGAGGGAACTCATGCTGGGGAAACTGCATGTCCTACTCATTATTTAAACAGTATTTAAACAGTTTATGTTGATCTTTTAAAAAACTAATTCATATTTTTATTAGTAACAAGTAATTCACAAGCTCTCAGCAATGTTTATGTTAATATTATTTTCTTGACACATTAATAATATATATGTATCTTCATCCATCTCTCCGATCAATGCACATGGAAACTTTAACCTAAAAAAGGAAACGTAAAACAAAAAGTACATTTCAGCCATGAGGCAAAGATGCTCATTTCTGCCTTCAGTCTCTCTGTTAAATCCACTCTCTCCTCCAACCCAGCTCAACCGCGGCAGAAGCAGCAGAACTTCTCAGCCTCTCCATCTCCTCCTCTTCTTCATCACCACCAGTTTCAGTGCAGTCTTTACATTTAATCCTTACCTAACTATCCAACTTCTTATTTCTTTATCTATATTTTAGCTTTTTGTGACCTTGAACAGACTACAAGCAGTCAGTACTGGACCGTCTCTTGTCGAATGTGTTTATTTAATTATTTAAAGCGTAGCAGAAATGTATAGAATAGCAGTTGAAAATTCCCTGGTTATTTGGGAATGTTTATCAGAATCTTGAACCTGCCCAAACATGATTCTCTGTTCTATTTTTGCTTTAAATTGTCAATAGTGTCCTGCTTTCACCTGAATTCGAAATATATATTCAGACATAGAAACTGGGGTTTTGATTGGCAAACAGTATTTTTCACTCACATTCAAGGCCATAGAACTTAATAATAAATGATCAAGAATTAAAAAAACACTGCTCGTAATTATTTTCAGGACTTTGCTGAAAATTTAAATCATACTATGATTAAAACTTAAAACTTTCAACAGAATCTTTTTGAGTTGTACATAATTGAATTGCCCCTCTATCTCATAATGACAGCTGTAATCCACAAAAAGCTTCTTTTTTTTTTTTTTTGCTCCTAGAGACTTTTCATAACCTCCCACCAAGAAATCAGGATTGTGTCCGATTTTTACTTAAAAATCTTAAAAATGTTAAAAACAGAACAACTGTTTATTTGACAAGGTTAACAATGCAATTATTTTCTGGACTTCTGGAGTAAAACTTAAAATTTCAACAAAATATTTTTGAGTTGTATATAAATTATTGATTTGCCCCATCTCACAATGACATCCGTAATCCACAAAAATTAAATATTTGTTAAAACCTTTCACCAAGAAATTATGATTGTGTCTAATTTTTGTTGTCTTAAAAAGGTGAAAAACAGAACATTAGTTTGCAGCGGTCCAAAGTTATTCCTTTCTTAACACCTTTGCCTCTTAATTATTCATCGCAAATAGCATGCTAACAGCACCTCAGCTCCACGTCTTGGCTCATGCAGGATGAAAACATGTTATAATTAGATGCAGACAGCACACAGTGATCTCATTTTGACCATAAGAGCTTATTTTACATTATATCTGTACTGGGGCAAAAAATTGTTCCATCCAAATTATTCATTGCTAGTAGCATGCTAACAGTGTGCCAGCCTTACTTGCTAGTTCGGGGAGGATAAAAGCACTTTAATTAGATGCAGACAGCACACAGTGGTCTCATTTTGACCAGAAGACCTGGTTTTAAACTATGTCTGTATTGGGGCAAAACAAATTTTACTTTGTTGAACTGTAACATGAGTAGATTATCATTTTACATTACAAAATACAACTTTGAGGAAGCTAATGATGAGGTAACTGTTATAACAATGTTAAAAGTTCATTAAAGTTAATTTTGCATAATATCCTTTAAGTGATGTTTGTTGTAGGCTAACAACATAACCATACCGACCTAGCATGTTACACACTAAGAATGTACGAGAAGAGTATTTTTCTTTGCTGTCAAAAGCCTAGCACTAACTCATTTATCATTTTGAGTCCTCATTTGGTGCATTTTGGAGAAGATAAAGCTGGTATAACATAAGCAGAGTGCTCAGTGATGCAGTGTCTGTCTGAAAATGAACCGGATATGGGTCAGTGGTGAGTGAACGAAGAAGTAGATTACTTTATAAAGAGATGGAGGTGTTTATTTATAGACTATGGGAAAGTTTTATATTATGCTTTAGCCTATCTTTAGCCTGCGGTATTCCCTGTAGTACAACTTGAAATAATACACATGTGAAGGAGTGGAAAGCAATTCATTACAATTGCTCACATTACTGCAATTGAGTAGATCTTTGGGGTAAATGTACTTTTACGGAATTTTACACCTGCAGGCTACTTATAATTGTGCATAATTCTACTTATAATTGTGTATAATTCCACTCCTGCTGGGCGGGATACAGTCAGCCAACCTCTAACCGTGTCCGACGTGATACATGGGGTTGTCATGGTGCAGCTAAACCAACTTCTTCTACTCCCTCGCTGGAAAGCTCACATCATCATGCAAGTCCTAATCAGAGGCAGCCATTGGAGCTATCAAATAGATTTAACATGTAGATTTTCCATGTCTATCAAGTCACAAGGAGTTACCACTGTTACAGTGCACATCGGCTCCAATTACATTAAACTACAACAGTCCGAGGTGTTGGAAAGTGACTCCAAATTGCTCATAGACACAGTGCCGAAGTCAGGAAAACAAGGCGTAATGTCTGATCCAGTTCCGTCTCCCAATTTTCAGTTTGGTCGGATCCGCCAACTTCACGTCTGGCTGAAGGGTTATTGCCGTGCTCTAGGAATTCCTTTTGTGGATAATTTTCGTGGATTCTGGAAGAGGAATAATCTAATTTGCCTGCGATGGCATTTAAATAGGACTGGAAAAAACTGTTGAGCAACAATATCAAACTAATGCTGGAGTCTGCACCTAATACTGAGTGACTCCTTACACATAGGATAAGCAGCGTATCATGTGACTCTTTGACAAAATCATCACCCACCGGCTTAGATTCCGCATTAAAACAAATTAATGTGCAGATTTCACATAGAATATCTTGTAGACATGAAAGAATTTATCGGAGGTTGTGTAATTTAGTTGATATCAATATTACTAACAAACCAAATTCCCAGGTGTCAAATCGATCCCAGTCAATCTTCAATAGGTCTAGTTTTATGAGAATTATGGAAAACAACACATGTTTTGCCTTTACATAAAGGTGGGACAACTAAAAATGTAAATAATTTCTAGCGAATATCTAAATTACCTTGTCTTGCAAAATTTTAGAAAAGTTAGCTGCAAATCAAGTTACAATGTATTTAAATAAATGCTCCATTTTGAAGTCTTATCAGTTGGGTTTCAGGAAAAGGCATAGTCACTGAAACCACAAATGTTTTAAATGACATTTTCACAGCTTTTGATGACAGACAAGATTGTGTAGCACTGTTTATTGAATTAACTAAAGCTTTTGAGTCAGTAGATTACAGATTTGACAATGCAGCATGCGATTAGTCCCAAAATTATGTTTCAAACAGAACCCAGACAGTAGTAGCCGATGGATTGAAATTAAGTTTTTAAACTTTAAGCAAAGGAGTACCCCAAGGCTAACTTTTGGGCCTGCTATTTTTAACTATATTTATTAATTCCACTGGTTGGAATTTAAGAGAAAACGTCATACATTTATATGCAGATGATGCTGTCTGTTAGAAAAGAACAACACTGTAAACTGTTTTTGTTTGTATTGTACTGTATATTAACAGGGCACTCGTGAAAAAGAGTCTGGTACTCTCATTGGGCCTCTCCTTGTATAAATAAGGATACATAAAATGTTATTGTAGTTCATTACATTTAAAATCAGAGGTCTTACAGAGTACTGTCGCTGCCCCAAGTCCATTGATGTCTCTTTTTAAAATCTACAAACACACAACATCGCCTACTCTGAGTTGTCAAAGCTTGGAGAAACAACAGCAACTTTGATTTGGGAACGTGATAACATGGTTTAAATCTCAAAAAAGGACATTTTGCATAATATGTGGCTTTTTAGTGGCATTGTCTACACTTCAGATAAAGGTATATATATAATATTAATTATTCTTTTCTCCTTTGTTTGTCCCTACCAGATCCATCTGTTGCAGTAATTCAAAGATAAGGTGAGTCAGCATGCCAGGGAATCAAACCCTCAACCCAAGTCCATTCCACCCAGTCCACTACAGAGTGCACAATGCTTATAGTAATGCTATTTTTACATGACCCAAGGTTAAAGAGGAAGTTCAACTGATTTAGTCATTTTCAAAAGAACAGAACAGGAAATGATGTAAGAGATAAGTATCCAATCACTTTTCACTCATTTAACTGACCTCTAAGTTATGGATGAGCAACTGCAATGAACTAATGCGAGTCAACATATTCGTTAACTCTCGGGAAATATTATAAAATATCAAATTATAAATAGAATATGCAAAATAAATGAGTCAGATGATAGTCATTAGGAGAAAGACAAAAATAAATTTAGAAAAAAACAAAACAAAACAGGTAACCTTACCAAAAATCTGTGTCCATTGATTTGATATCTGTTGACAGTAACGGCACATTCATACATTTTCATCTGAGGAGAAAGCAAAGAAAATGTGATTACTAAAACAAGAATGGCTGACTTTATGTAAAAATGTGCAACACTCTGGCAAATTAATTAAAAAATTCGGAATAATCTTCCTCTCGCCTTGAACATACATTACTCTAAACAACCTTCATAGCCTTCTCAAAGCACTTTCATTCGCTCCCTATACACTCGGATAGTAGCTTCTGTAGTCACAGCTGCCATGAGGCTGACAGATGAAAACAGGGCTGGTAAAGTATGCCTGCATGCTCTCCAACCACCAACCATCACTCAGTTATACATCCAGGCAAGGTGGATAAAATGTCTTGAGGCACAGCAACAGTAAGTACCAGCTGAGGATAGTATAGAACTGTCATTGATTAAGTCAAAAGATAATCACTCTACCACCTAAGCTAAAGTTGCCCATTTTACATTCATGGACCAAACCAAGATTATCACATCCAGACTAGTTCACTTAAATCTCTTCATATTGCTCTGAATTTAGGACAGTACTGGATCCCATACTGATACCAGACTTTTAACACTTAAACTCTTAGTTCCTCCACCTGGTGCATGAAGGCAGCCACGTGTCCCTGGTCCCAGCTCTCCACCTCCTCCCACGTCGGCAAATTCATCCTGCCACCAAGAGCCTAAATCTGGTCCAAATCCAAGATCCTTAGTCCAGGTTTGAGTCTAAAATCCAAAGTGAGATCCAAGATGGTAAGTCCCAAATCCCAGTCCAAGACCCAAGATTGATGTTCCCAAATACTCAGTGATTACCAATGATCAACAACCAATTTCAAAACTCAAGTGTGAGATCCAAGTCCTTTAAGATCAAAACCAAGACTTCCAAAAATCCACAAGAAATTTGACCAAGACCTTAGTTGGTCTAGTAAAAGAATGCACTACAGCCCAGTGTCAGTAATGTTAGCTCATATCCTATGCTGTGTCTCTATTTGAATGTTGAAACACGTTTCAACATTCAAATAGAGATTTTTACATAGAGCATGAGACTTCCTTCATGTCTCAACATGAAGGAAGCACCAACTTCCTTAAACAAAGTCAAAACAAATTCAGCTAAAGTGAAGTGACTGACTTCCCACAAAATAATTTGCACAAGTCGTGATTTACTGTATTTGTGGCTTAGTTTAGACACGGGGAGACCATCTTTAACCATGCATGAAAAACTTGAGGATGTGGTAACCTTATAGCCCTCAGAATCTACAGTAAGATTCAGAAGTTCATATTACTAAATATCGGCTAAAAAATTAATTATAAATAAGGTAAATAAAAATGGTAATCACTAAGAAAACCCTAATGCCTGGAGATTGTGTTGTGAGTAGGGCTGTCACAATTAACAAATTTTCTTTGCAGTAACTTTACATGCCTCAGCACTGCGGTGTACAGTGTATGTGGTATAGCACACAATAATACATGTACATTGGGTTGTACTTAAAAATAGCCAGGCATGAGTGACAGACATGCGCCGGTGCGCGCATCAGAAAAAGCCACTTCTGTTCACTAAATGTAGTTGCTCGTGGGACGGAGCGCTTGTGGACACTTGTCGGCTCTGCGGGCAGAGCGCAGGTTATCAAACGCTGAGCCAAACTTCATGTGGTTTTAGTGTTGTCCGATGAGTGGATTTGCATTCAAGTCTGCCGCTCCTCCAGTAAGTTACCTGTAAAGCCCGTACACCCATAATAAACCTCTGTCTGCTCGAGACTCAAGCCCCCTGACTGAATGAACGTTCGAGCATTTACCTTTAGAACCAGCAGGACTTTTCTTAAAAGGGCAGAGGCACCCTTTCCTCTCTCACCAATGTCCTCTGATACATATTTCCAGTATCTCCGCAGCTTAGAGCCGCGTAAAAATGAATTGGTTGAAATTGTAGAATTACACCAGGCATGTGCATGTAGCCTCATTAAAATGCGAAATGAGGTTACTGTGGTCATGTGAGCCCGTGCATGCTGTGATTGATTATACTGCGGAACTGCAGTATTGCGGTTACCAGGACAGCCCTAATTGTCAGACAAACAAATAAATAATACAAAAATGCAGCTTGTATTTTTAATACTCTCTAGTCACACTTTTGGAAGGGCAATATAGTATTAACCAAAACTAATATTGCTATAATTTTGGGGGGATTATTGCTATAATAATCAAAACATTTTTACCACACCAAATGTAAAATAGCAAAAGTGAAAAATTACGTGAAACAATCATTTGGGTATTAACAAGATTTTTCCCTCATTAAGTCACAAAAAAAAAACAACTCAAATCACTCAAAAAAAGTGGAATGCAATCTACACATGTCAATTGCCTCATTAGTCAGAAATTCACTTAACTGTAAGGTGCATGTTAAACCTTCCAATTCAAGAATTCCAAAGACATAACCTTTTGCTTTGTCACTTTCTGAAGTTTATGCTTTGAATAAAAAAAAAATTCTCATTTCCTATAGATTGTTTTATAACTATTTAGCTACTCATTTCAAATTAGGAAAGAGCCAACTCCCCAAGTTCAATATCCGCCTTCCACTTTCAAATCGATAAAAAGTGGGTGTCAGAAACAAAGGAGACGTTACATCTTGTTGCATTTGGAGGGTTGTTAGTAGCT
>KN483444.1:87870-107060 GCA_000787095.1 Periophthalmodon schlosseri | reverse complement strand
CAAACTGTGAAATATTGATGAAATAAAAAGACAGGACTTCAACACAAAGGCAGGATAACAAGGCTCTCCTCTGGCCTGTGGTATGAGCTGGGTTTGATGCTCCGTTGACCATTGATTTCAACATTTATAATAGCTTTAATAGGAGGCTCTGCTCAGTGGACTGTATAGAGAGAGCTGTGGTGAGACAATGAGACAACATTATAGGCGAATGAAAGAGTAATTTGGTCTATTATAAAAGAGAAGTGTCAACATCATTATTAAACAATACTAGTCACACAATTTTATAGTTATTTAAAGTTCCTAGTCCTTTTTGTCAATTTTAGTGCACATTAACTATATATGTAGCTTTATGGTAAAAAAAAATCTATAAAAATGGGTGTGTCCTGGCTCCAGTGGCCACTGCAATTTCAAGTACTTGGTGGCATCATGTAGGATTACCCTGAATATGGCCAGGTGTTTCTGAGTACAAACACCTGGCTGCAGGGGCGGAGTTTGAAGTGTGGATACCTGTTAGACCAATCACACTGTTCCTTATACCTCCAGACCCCGCCCCTCCTCCCCCTTCGTTAGTCCTCCAGGTACTGCCCACTTTAAAACAAGACTGAATTCTGTTAATCATCCAGCTTTATAAATCAAATGTTTTGGCAAAAGTTTGTTGTAAGCAGGCAAAAAAACTAAACCAAAAATGAAAACTGCTCCGAATATTTTTGAGTAAGTGCAAACCTGAGTACTGTAGCCATAGCCTCTTATAATCTTCGTCCAAATAGCTTTTTCTTTTTCACCTTTTCGCTGTTGAAAGAAACAACAAAATATGGAACAATCAATTAAGAGAAGAGCAGAAAGTTTCAAACATTTTGGCTTTTAAAGTTATTCTTAAATTAATTGAGAATTATAATGGTCCTAGACCTTTTTCAAGCCTTTTACCTGTTACATATTATTTCACCGTACGCCCCATATTATGAAATTATCCATAAACTTCTCTGTGTTGCATGTCCTACTTCTCTCACCTGTCCGGAGCCTGTCCTCTCTGTGGGACTGTCCCGTCACAGCTGTCCCTCTGTCCACTGTCTCATTAGAGTCTAAACCATCTGCTCCTCTGTAATTAGACTCATGGTCCAAACAGAGCGTGTGTGTGCAGTCTCCAGAGGTCCACCGGCTGTCCACGGTCTAAGAACTCAACCTGGTCTGGATTTGGCCTGGACTCTGTCATAATTAAGTACAATAATGTTAATGACATTATTCTAAAAAAGCTATCTCAGGCTTTTAAAACCTTGTACATAATCTTAAATAAGACATATTATATCTTTGTTTTCAGCGGTCTGCAATAAAATGAATCTGTTCTTTTGACATTTTTGGAAAATAGCTTTTTTACCTTTTTAAACCGCGTGTATGACTCAGAGTCTAGTTTTGGTTATAATTGTAAATTATATAAGTATGTATGGAGCAGTGAGTGAAAATAAGGGAAGGCGAATACAAAATACAACTCTCAGGGAGCTGAGGGAAAACCAATAAAACATGGTTAAAAGCTAAGTCAGTTTTGCGTAATATGCCGTCTTTAAAACTGAGGAGTACCAACTCATGACATTGGCAGGTGGAATTGAGTGTTTTGAGCTTATGAAAAAAATACAACTGCAGGTATGTTTTTGATGAAGCAACAGAACATGCAAAAAAATGGATCGAGAACATGAGCCTTGTATTGGGACCTGAATTGCACACACACACACACTCACACACACACATTTATAGCAGCTTACAACCTATAATTCTGAAATATGTTTAGTTTTCCCTTAAAGATGGTGATTCAAATTTTGCTCCAGTCCATATTGTCGTTGTAGCCCCATAGGCAAAACTAATAACGCCCACCCCATTATATTAGTGTGATATGTGAGTAGTATGATAGTAGAGCAATAATGAAAGAAAGGATGACTGAAACCCTGACTCAAAAAACTCCAAAACTTTATATACTGATCATTAATTACCACACTTGATTAGCCAAACCTTGCGTCCAATCCATTGTTCCTGTCTCCCATCATTAATATTCAGCCGTTGTTTACCTCAGCCACGTCATGTTATTGTTATTTTACTGGAAATGACTAATACCAGACCAACTGTGAGAATCTATTCCACCATCTTTCATCATTGAGTCCTGCCAGGTGCCATTTTGGTAAACACCAAATCTACAGCACCTGTTTCCACCAGTCTGCCAAATTATACCAACTTTATAACTGACAAATTTACCACCACCAGACAAAATGTTGAGAGCTAATGAACAAGCATTGTTTTATAAGAGGGTATTGGTGGCATACTAGAAAGCTGCATCTAGACGCCTAAAATGTTGTCCACTTTTGGATTTTGTGGAAGAAAACGATCCAGACCAGGGGAGTTATTTCAGAACGGATGTAGTAGTAGTAGTAGTAATGGTAGTAGTAGTAAAAATATGAAGTTTGGTGATATCAGACTCTATCTTGTGGAAAAGAAGATGGGAAGGAGCAGGAGGAGTTTTCTGACCAAACTGGCAGCGGCAAAGGGCTTCATAGTGGAAGAAATGCTCAGGTGAGAAAAACTGTGATTTTTTTTTCTATCCAATAGCTGATAATGTTATAGTTGAAATGTGCTGGAATCAGACACAATCCTGAACATTCAAAAGCTTGGTTGTTTTAAGACGATATCAACATTCTATATGGTGATTTTGTGGCGTTGTTGGATAAATTAGCAGGATAATTACCTTTTCCCTAAATGGTTATGTTTAATAGTCCTGTTTGTGAATGTTGTATTTTTGTGAAATTTGGATTTTCTTGATACAAAAAAACAGGCAGCAGTAGCTAATTTGGTGGAGACACTTTGCCCGCTTTGCATTCATACACTCACCATGTGTGGATAGGCGGGTGGTTGCTTGATGTAAAGAGCTGAAGTGCCCAGTAAGGGGGGGGGAATTATTATGAATATTTAGATGTTTTTTTTCTATCCCTATGCTGTTAATGAGACAATATTTTAGTAATCATTTCAACATGTTGTAAGATGCTCTTGCGAGTTTGTTTTATTTTCAAGCTCTTTTTGTAGTCTCCTTTTCAATAGTATATATATTTTTATAGACATTATGGTAGTTATTGATAGTGATGCTGAAATATATACCATTTACAAGATAAACCCATAACGTTATAATAATGTTCTTCGTTTCATACATTTTTCATCAGTATTAACATCTTGAATTCAACGCTCTAAAAACTTGCACTGAACTGAAAACGACTTTCTTTGCTTTTAAGTATTATAAATGCAAATAGTTTTAGTCCATCTTTAAAGTTATAACCTTGAGTTCTTCAGAGCTCACTCCTCCAGCCCCTGCCCGCGTATGAGGCCCTGTCAGAGTTTGTCTAAGTGTCTAAACGTGCCTGTTCAAAGATGGCAGCATTCCCAGAAACACAGCTTGAGCTCCTGTCGTTACACTTGTCTGATACAAAAGTCTGAACCAGCCAGAGGAAGTGGAGCGTGCCAAGGACCTAACCAAAAGTAAAGCGAGGAGGAGACAAGGGTGGATACGGCTAAGTCTCATGTTTGAAATACAGCCTCAGGACTATAAAGTGGCATAGTGTGGAGCACTGTCGCCTCACAGCAAGATGGTCCCAGGTTCAAATCCCATACCGTGCAGGGCCTTTGTATGTAGACTAGAGTTCTCACATGTCATGGGTATTGTCAGTACATTTTTTTGGTTAAGTAAAAATCCTCTTTCGTCAAGATTACATAGTTAATGCAGCAATTTGTGAAAAGAATTGAGTTATTGATACACACCTGGAAATATGAACTGGACCTAACTTTTGAAGCTAAGTGATGACATACTGCACTTGGAAAAAAAAAAAAATCTAATAGCGGCACGTTGGCTAGCACTCAGTTTCAACTCCCAGGAATTTACAAGTTATTGCTGTTTTTTAGTGTTTTTTTGCGAGGCACTTCTCCAGCTAAGGTAGTCCTGACCGAGTCTAGCTCAAGCTCTGGAGATGGGTCCTCCTGCTGCACAGCTGGGGTTGCCCACTGCTCCTGACAGGTTGTCCCAGTTGCATTGAAGGATGGGTCAAATGAGGAGGACTAATTTTCTCCACCAATACGACGTAACATTGCATGAATTAAACTCAAACCTGAGCTGTCAATGCAAATAACTAACTTTGTGCAATCTCTGAACTGTTTTAAAGGAAAACTCTCCTCGCTTTCATTGACCATGCATGGATCCACACATCGACATGTTTACTCGTCTGATGGATTACCCTCTCTCCCAAATGCTGTCAGAGCGTTCAGACTTTTACTGTGATCATAATTTAAGTGTAATTTACAGTAAAAGCGTCAGCCCGGAGTCTGCGGCTGAGTGCGGACTGACAGCCTGTTTGGCGAGGCGAAGAAGCCAATCTCCTCAGGTCAATTTAATCATAATTTAATAACCTTATTTTACATATTTCAACATTAACATCAGCTCTGTAAAACCTCTCTGTGCTCAAATAGAAACTTGACTAATTAAACAGCGACAAGTTTACTTCAAGTTCATGATCTTTGCTCTCAGAGTTTCAAAAAGTAAACTGAACTTAACGGAACTGAACAAAAGTCTATGTTGAGTAGGATTAAAATACATGTACAGACACAAAATGAGAGATTTGATTATCTTCATTCAACTTTAAACATCTCTGTCTCCATGAACAGGTGTTGCAACCAGGCCAAGTTACAGGTTGGCATGAGATGATATTGGAATTTGGTGTCACGATTATCATGGCCAAAAAAATTGCGATTAACGATTATATCATGATATTTATTAAAGTTGCTGACAGTTGTAAAATGTTATGGATATGAATAAATATAATTTTAATATTATGAATAGGTTCCATATTTAACAGCTGTTATAGTACTGTACTTTGTTATCAGTGAAGACAACAATGATCTAGAGGAGTGTACGTTTTTTCTGCACCTTCTGGTGAAATAATGGCAAGTATCTTCATTGGCGATTATCACGATTATATAAAATGTCCCGCGAATGATTATTGTCGACCCTTTTTATCGCGATAAACGATATTATCGTCCCATCCCTAGTTACAGGTCATATCTATGGAGCAGCAAACCCACTTTCAGGGTATTTTCCATTAAAAAAGCACCTTTAAAAGATAGGTCTAATATTATGCTGTGGAACATTTGAGGCAAGCAATAACATCTCCATGGAGAGAAGCAGGCAGGAAGTTACATAGTGCACCTTTAAACATAAAAACAACCACCTAAGACAAACTGAGTTAATATGATTAACTGAGATTCAGGAGCAGGACCTCGCCTCAACCTCCTCCTGCTCCTGCTCCTTTCCAGCAAACCACAGCTCACCCCTTACTCCCACCCCGTGTCTCTTGTTCATCTTTCAGCCCGAAGACCTTACCATCTACAGAGAAGGGGTGGTCCTGTATCGGCTGGGCTAACTGCCTGAGACAGAGCCCCCATCTTGAGCCCCTACCCAGTCTCGACATCTTTTCATCTCATCATTAAATATCTTTATCGTATACTATTGTTGTGGCATGGTCCTTGCTAGTGAAACCAAGATACAATGATGAGGTATTAATGTTTGATTAATGATTGATTGATAGTTGCCATCTTGAATATTCATACCTTTTCCTTCTTCTAATACCTGAATATACAGGCACAGCTGTTAGGAGCATTTGTCTGACCATGTCCAGGCTGCAGAGTTGGATCAGTTTCACCAGTGATTTGGCCAATTAGTTCTGACCTGGCTCTGAGCGAGGACATCCTTTAAGCACTCGTTCCATCCATTTACCATCAACAGGAGAGGAGAGAGAGGAGAGGGAGAGCCGGGGAAGGGAGAGAGACTGGAGAAGGGCAGAAGAGGGGAGAGAGAGGGAGAAAGAGCGGGGTGGGAATGAGAGAGGGATGAGCAGGGGCATAGACAGGGGTTGCTGAGGAGAGAGATAGAGGGATATAGATAGGATGGGGGCAGAAGAAGGGAGAGGAGGGAGAGAGAGTGAGGAAAGAGAGATGGAGATAGCTGAAGAGAGAGAGAGAGAAGGACAGTAAAAGAAAGTAGGGGGTAGAGAGAAGAAAGATGAGAGCTGAGGTGATCTGATGTGGTATTGTAGACAGAAAGGAGCGAAGAGAGGAAGAGGGGAAAGGGAGAAAAAGAGAGAATAGAGGGAAGGATGAGACAGAGAGAGAGCAGGTGAATGAGGAAGAAGAGAAATGAAGAAAAAGGGGGAAGAAATGAGAGGGAGAGGAGAAAAAGAGGGCAGAGGGGGTGGAAATGGAGACAGGGATGAAAAGGAGCAGAGAGACAAGAGAGGGACATGAGACCAGAGAAAGAGGAGACAGGGATAGAGGGAAAAGAGAGGGATGTGAGAATGGAGAGAGAGGAGAGAGGGATAGAGCGGGAGGAGAGCCCAGGGTGATTATCCACGCCTGGACACTCTGATTGGGTTTGGGAGCGTTGACTAGAAGGAATGTGGAGTTTACTATGTCCCGGTGGAGCACTAGGAGGCGCTGTGGTTGAATGGTTTCACTGTGAAAACATGAGGATTGTGCCAGAGATGGTCCCAAAGCAGGATTACAATATAGAGGCCTTAAAGGAAACTGGAAATGTTGTATGCTCTTCAAAAACATTGTCAAAGAAAACAAGCAGTGCAGGCTTTAGCTGTCAATTATAATATAGTAAAATTAACAATACAATTTCAATTGAGAATTTTGAATTTTTTTTTTTTTTTTTAATAAAAAAAATAAATAAATATTCGGTCACAAGCAATTACACTGTAATTAGACTGCAAACCATGTGGCTCTTCCAGCTTACTCAGTATTTGGATTGATTTATGGATCTTGTATTGTATTGTCCCTTGTAAAACTTGTAAATATAACAAAAAGGTATTACTATCCTACTATCCTTGGTATTTTTATACATTTACACAATTTTGAAAGTAAATAAATATACAATATTCTAATTCATTAATTTTGGGTGACCATGCACTATAAGAAAATAACAGATTTAATAGAGCTCTTCCTCTAAGCCCAAAAAAAGTCCAAAGACTTTTGGCCAGTTTATGTGTTGTAAAAGACAAGTTATTCTGCACATCCTCAAGTTTAAAATGCATTTGCTCTGTTTAATGGATTTCTATTATGTTTTTGTGCCTAAAATGACAAATTCTCATTTTCTGTTCAATTGTCGCTGGTTTCTGAAGCTGAAAATCTGCCTCTGTTGTTTTCTCTGAATGTGATTTTGAAGTAATTGAAAACTTGAGCGGTTCCTCCAAATGTTGTAATTGTTTTTAAACTTGAAAGTGAATACAGATTGAAAAATTATTTGAAAAAGTTCTGGTTTTAGTGGTTAGTGGCCAAAATTGCAGAGTTAGTTTGAACATGTTTAGGTGAATAATGCATATTGTTTTCACATTAAAGTGAAAGTAAAGTATGTAACTTTCTGGAGGTGGAAAGTCAACTGCTTGATTCCATTGAAGTAGAAAGTTAAATACATACTGACGGACATTCTTCATAGAGATTAATAGGTTTTATGCCATACTGTGGAATATTATAGCCAAAAGGAACAACATTTCCATGAAAACAATTTTTTGGCAAAAAGTTACATACTATGGCTTTAAGTTCAAAATGAATGAATAGATGTATAATTTTATGTATTTATTTCTTGTGTTCTTGCAGTGATGAAGTAACCCACGTGATCTCTGAGCACAACGATGCTGCCTCCTTGTGGGTGTGGTTAAAGGGGCAGGGCCTGAAGAATTTACCCATGATGCACGTGGTGGACATCAGCTGGTTCACGGAGAGCATGAAGGAGGGCCGACCTGTCGCCGTGGAGACCAGACACCTCATCCAGGTTAGATACACACTATTATTAAGTCAAATATTGGTGTGTATATTTTAATAGTTATAATACATTCAAGTTAAATTTTGGGACACTACATTAGATTTTTAATTTGTTGTTGTAAGATATTTTATTGTAGCCATACTTGCCCTGAGGCTTTCTGATAAAGATTTGGCCAGTTGGCCAAAGTGCAGTGTTGGTTTAAGTATAACGGCGTTATTTTTACCAGTAATGAGTAATTTAACTAATGACTCTTTCCTCTGCTGTAATGCTGTTATAGTTACTGTCAGTGTAATGGGCTCGTTATTTTACTGTGAGTCTCAGCAGCGGTGACAGATCAGACTCAGCTCACTTGTCTTATTCAGAGGAGCTAAAAAAGAGATCGACTGTAAAGGTGATCAGTCAGAAGCAGCGTTAGGCGGCCATAAAGACTGTCCTGACATTTCATTGCGCTAGCACACATCGATTACTCGCTGTTTAAACACACATGAGGAAATATGACGACTCTTGTGGATTTTATTACATCATTCTTTGTCGACTCTTTTGTGATGGGAGTACAAACAGACGACTACAGTGGGATTGACACATGCGTTCGGGGTCTACAGATGCAATAACGGTCACAGCCCTCTGCTACTTATCGTAAGTGCAGCTAATTTAATATCTTTTTTTCAGTTCACCTCTGGTTTTACAAGTGTAGAAGCACTGTCATGTAGCATGCACATGTCTGTTATGTTCTGATATTAGTGCTGATTGGTTTACTAGGTTTAAATAATAGTTAGGGTCTGCATGTTGTGAGGTATATTCCCACAACCTACACTAATCTAAAAAGGTTAAGATATTGGGTTTTGAAATAAATCTTCTAAATCTTGCCACCCACATGCTTTGCTACCGGGGCAAAGCATGTGGGTGGCAGTCTTTTAGAAAGTGCTGACCTAGGAGCGTGAGGCCCCAGAGGGGCCCCGTCCTAAGGCGAGTGAGCTCAAGGAGGTGGATCCAGGAACTTTTTTAGCCCAGGAACTTTTCTTTGGCTGTGAAGCAGGTCTTGTTCTCTATACTGATAGTTGCCAACATAGATATTACTTTTTTGAAGGTTCTTGCCTAACAGTGGTGAAGTCAAATAGGACAGAGCTACCACCTTTGCAATTATAAGGCAACCATCTCAGTCACAAAAGTTTCATTATGTAACTTTTCTGGTATAGGATCTGTTACACATTATGGCATAAAAGTTATCTATCTTGGTTTTATTCAATTATTTTTATTCAAGTGTTTTTATTTGTAACTTGGCTTGGTGGAGTTAGATGCTTGTCCTGATCAAGATAAGTTTAATGCAATACTGTAGAACATTCCAGGCCAAACAATAACATTTCCTTGGAGATAAGCAGGTTTCAGAGCCTCCACCAGAAAACTACATAGTGCACCTTTAATTTGATGTTTATTTGCTACGATTAATATTACATTCAATCACATAAGATACAACAAATCCAAGTAATTAGTTATTACATTATTGTAAGTATTTATTTTATACATATTTTTTTGGGTAAAGTCATTTAATAGAGTGACATTTTCCTATCATCTCAAAACACGTTATATTGTACCAGAAATGGTGGCAGTCAGGCGTGATGACTTATACATCTATCCAGAGGAGAAAATGTGTTTTTCCCCATACTCCCCATATACACACAGTACAGGAGCATGAAATAAAGGCATCAACGTGCGCTCAAAGCCACATATATGTACTGTGTGTGGTGGATTACTCTGTCAGCTCTCCTCACCCTCTGGATCCAAAACAAATAAATATGTCTGCTGGTTTAAATGGACTGTCTCTGGTTTCTGCTCCCACTGATGGAAATGCAGAGATAGAGGGAAGCCTTCAGTATTCAGACTGACAGACTGTGACCGTGACTTTAGCTCTGTATGGGAATAGGGCTTTTCTATTGCTTATTTTCTCCTATATGTCGTAGCGTGGTCAAAAGTATAAAAAATCAGATACTAATCGATACTAAAACTAGTATTGGAACTAGATATTTGTTTGAGCAGGTATCAATACTAAAGAAATCATATTCACAGGACACAAATTAACCTTCCCTGAATACCTTTAGAATGAGCTTGAGGTGTATCAGAACAGGTATAAGACCACATAGACTAGTATACGCCCATGGACCACTACGGAACATACTTGTACGACTGTGGTATAGACATAGATATAACACTACATGGTAATATAAAAGAAAGTATGTAATGTTGAAAATCACATTCTGTTGTCTAAAGAAAGAATGTTCTTACTATCATTGTGGCATCGGAATCGGTATTGAGTATTGAGTCTATTTCTTAGAATCAAAATCGAGTTTGAAATTTTACTATTGTGATTTTTTTGTATTGGTACTGGTGAGGGCTCCATCACCTGCTCGTCTCCAGGGAGATGTTATCGCTTTGCCTGGAGATGTTCCACAGTCTATCATTAAACTTGTCTAGCTTGCATGTATTCAAATATAAGTGTTTTATTGCTAAAGAGCTTGGTTACCTCTCCACGGATCTGACTTGTAACTTTCCCCATTAGCGCCATATCTGCCTTATCTTATCATATCTTTTTAAATCTCTGTGGGGCTTTCCAGGTAAAGCAGTATAATCTCCATGGAGACAAATGGGTTACAGACTCAAATTGCACCTTAATCGTTTACCATAAAAAAATATAAGAATTCATGGAAAAAGTGTATTTATCTAAAGCCTTTTATTTTTGCATGCTTCTTGGAATTTAAAATACTGTTAGTCCCACCATCCTTAGCTCTCTCTCATGTCTTAAAATGCGTCTTAACCACACTCTCCTATACCCCATAGTCTAATGGCGGCCTGCTGACTTGTATTGACCCATCTCCCCGGGAAACCAGCAGCCCACCTCTTCTCTGTTTGTGCTGTTTTTGATCCAATCTGGCAACACGCTCTTTCGTTTCTGCACACGCCGCTCGCTTCCACAATTCCTGACAATTGTTTTTTATGACTGATAAATCCATTCAAAGCGCTCCCATGTGGAGATAAAGCATTCCCGATCAGTCCGCTCTGTCTATGCGTCCGCCTCAAGCTTTCCTCAATAACATGGAAAAGAAATGCGTTTTAGAGTCATAAATATTCTAAGAAAGTATTAAAGGCAGTGGAATGTAATATTTTCCATTAGTCTGGCGCGGGGGCACAATGCTTTTAGACTGTTTTGAAAAGGTTAAAGCAAAGTCTTTCACTATTGCATGAAAAAAAAGAGAGGAGACCAATAGATTTTAATAAGGTTTTAGAATATTCTGTTTCTTTGAGGTGACAGTGGAGTAGTGGGTAAGTACTTGCCCGACAACTGAAGGTTTGCTGGTTTGAACTGACAATTTTCAGGTTATTAAGTGTGACTTAATACTGTCAATCCCAGTCCAAAAATACACTGGCTTATGACAATGTGTAGCTAGTATTATTTACTGATTTTAAAGGTGTACAGTGTCATTTTTCTGAAGGAGGGTCTGGCTGGGGAAGTGGAAAAGCGGCGGTTCAATGCCAGCTCACTGCATGTGTCCTGCGCAAGACACTTCATCCACCTTGCCTGCGTGAATGTGGAATATAAAAGATTGATTGGTAAACCTAACTGGGAAATCCTTTAGAAATATAATTGTATTTTTTGTGGAAATAGGTTTTGCTGATAAATACTGCTAACAAGTGCCTGAGATGCTGTCAGTGTTAACTGAAAGTGAGTGAGCCATCTCCACCGCAGCCTTGCTCTTTGTGACCTTTGACCTCCCTGTTCTGTGGGCTGTGGACTTCATTACTGGGTCTAAATGGACTGGCTGAGGACAGACACTTACAGGCACTGAATGTACAGACTCTCTGAAGGAACTAAAAGGTTATAGAAGAAAGAGAGTGGGGCAGAGAGAGAGAGAGAGGGAGGAGAGAGAGAAAGAAAGAAAAGAGAGAGTGGGAAAGGGACAGAGAGAGAGAGAGGAGAGAGGTGGACCACATTAGCCCCCTTTCCACTGGTTCGCTTTGGAGCGGATCGCAAGTGCCTCCAATGTCTGAAGTGAACCGTACCGCCCCATTTGAAGGGTCTGAAGCAGACCCTGGAGGGCACTAGCTCCCAGAGGGAGCCAGCATGATACGGATCGCTTTAGCTAAGGCGTGGCTACACAAGAAATGAGATGATTGGACAAGAGAGAACGCAGAATCAAGATGGCAAAAAGCAGATATAAACATAAAATAATAATATCTCACCAAACGCTGACTTGATGCCGTATTTCCAGGCAGCTTTACGTGTTGAGCCAATATGTGTCACAAAACAAAGCACAAATGCAACAGCTGTTTCCACTAGAGAAAAAAAGGTTTTATAGTTAAACTCAAACCACACAAGTATAAAATTTAGAGCATTTGAGTACATAGTGAGCACTCACAGACACATGTTTAAGGCACTTATGAAGAAAATCCTCTTTTTTGCCTGGGTTTCAGCAAGTTTCTCCCGTAAAAAGAAAATAGCCTACTCTGCCACAAACATTTGTGTCAAGAAGTAAGTTGAGTCCTCAAATTTTACTCTAATAGACAATTTGTAAGTTTTATTATATGGTAATTAGACTCAGGAGATAGAGTACCAATAATTAACACGCGAGAGCTTTCGTGATCATTTCTGATCATTTCTGTTTTACAAGCTGAACTGTGTGTGTCTACACCTCACTGAGCCCTGGAGCTGTCTGTCACATGACAGTGTCACAGAGTCACAGAGGCCCTCTCTCCCCTGCTCTTTTGTGTGAGCTCAATAACTTTTAATGTATTTTAGAATTATATTTCAGATACATTTGGATGTTTATAAAGACAACAGTAAGTGTGCAAAGGCACTTTAGCTCATATGCTAATGAACCATGGAGTTGTTTTGCACTTTCAGAAGCACTGTGCTCCTAAAAGGAAACGGAAGATGTGGCTAAAAACATTACTACACATGAGAGTGAAGATATAAAGATGAATGATGGCCACTTAACTTTTTAAACATGGACCATATCATCCAAAGCAGCAGCATGTGCTCACAAAACAGACGTGATCAAGGTAAGAGCCTTACAGAACAGCTCATCAGCAACACTCTTTATTTGAAGTAAAGAGACATCAAAATGGCTGAAAATGACAAAAATATACATATCTTTGAATGTGTGTTGTATGTGTTGTAAAGCATGGAACTAGTCTGGAGGTGTGTAAATACTTTTATTTAGTAT
Organism: Periophthalmodon schlosseri; assembly: GCA_000787095.1. Taxonomy (NCBI): domain Eukaryota; kingdom Metazoa; phylum Chordata; class Actinopteri; order Gobiiformes; family Gobiidae; genus Periophthalmodon; species Periophthalmodon schlosseri. The sequence continues at coordinate 94,007 of KN483444.1, read as the reverse complement.
CTGAGCTGAGCCTGTGTTAAAACAAGACAAAAAAAAACACATGCTAACCTTTGAACTGACGTCAAACTCAGTGAAATCAGTTACACTCATCCCCCCTGACTGTGTAGAGAAGCAGCTCATGTTTCAAAGAATTTTATTTTTTTCTGGTAAAGGCCCCTTGCCTTATACTATTGGTTTTGTGTTTTATCCTCTTCATAACACATACTGTTCCTAATGAGAATTGTTAAGGGTTCATACACAGACATTTAAAAGAATATAGGCATACTGGGAAATAGATATAGATATATAGAGATATAAAATCCGATGTTTAAAGTGTGTAGTTTTCAAACTGTATCCCAGTATTAAAGACTAAATGTCGTATTTAATTGTTATTGCAAAACTTGCCTTTTCCCATATTATTGTACCAGGGATGATGTCTGAATAAGGGTTTGGAAGAAAAGGACAAATTCTGTTTTTAATTATTTTGCAAATAGAACAGGTGGTGGTGGAGTATTGCTGGGTTTCAGATGACTCACTACATTCTATGGGCCAATAATGTTTAATACAGATGGAAGCTAAAATTAGTATTGTGTTATGAGTCTAGTCAATCATAGAACCCATCAAGTTCAACATTTGCAAATTTACCTTTTGGATATTTGATTTTAAAGTTCAAAGTAATCAATAAGGAAAACTGGCTCTCGGCCCCGTCTGGCAGTATGGCATCATCGCACTCTAGAATCTGAAAACCACCACTGAGGAGGGTGACCTTTTACCTGTACTTAATGCTTGTATTTATGTGTTTAGGGATGTAGCAACATTGTGGGTGAGCTGTGTCTACTAAAAACCTGGAACTCAGTTCTGCATCAGTTACAAAGGTAAGTTTAATCACACTACAGGCTTGGTTTGGGAAAAAACTGCGGATGAAGTACAATACAATTGTATTTAAAGATTAATTGAAAGTGAGAGTGAAACACTCAAATCATTTTGTCACAGTTCTGAATCACAGTTTAACATCTGTTAACAGTGCACAGTCTTTGCCCTGGACCGACAGTGACATTAAGGCTGAATAAAACTGTGTCTTCATTGCAGAGAAAAGAGCACCTGGTGTGAGATGTCTGGAGGGGACTTCCCATCATCCCTGGGGACAATGCCTCCTTTATCTTTAGAAAGTAAGTGATTTTGAATATTGCCATTCTACTACACTACTACAATACATAAAATCACAGCAAGGAGGAGGTAAGTGCAGGAGCAGAGACATCAGAGGATTTTATTCTAAAGGATCTGCTAAAGACTTTGATGAAGATCTTTGATTGTTACTCTTTTCTCACACTGTATAGAACCCTAAAGATGGCAGCTCCCTAGACCTCCCTGTGGGAATCATCTGCTCCGTCCAAGAACAGAGGCAGTCCAGCAGCACCAGTGACCTATCAGAAATACATATTTAAAAGGGGAAAAAAACACAATTTTGGAAGGGCTCTGACTCTTGGGCTGATGACAGTACAGGTACCATTGACAAACCCTCCTAGAAAATGGCCGTCCCATTGGAATTTCAGTTGGCTTATACCTTTTATTTGTACCAAATTTCTCACTTGAACAGTTCTCACAAAAATGTTACCAAAGCTGCTACACTAATGCTAATAATGTTTTTTTTCATTTTAAAAAACTGCTGATGTTCTAAATGCTTCAATGTCAAGATATGTCTTGCTTTGTTTAAATAAAAAGACAATTTTACAGCTTTCTGTGGTCATTGGTGAAATACTAGTATAATTAACTTGATATGTTAAGTTAACGTCACTTAAACAAAGGAGTTTTGACTGTTATTTAACAATCAAGTGTGTAAAACATACAATAGTGAGTATTAGAGTATTTGCTTTTATGTTTACCCTGCTTAGACAGTTAAGTTTTCATTTACCGGTATTTGGTTACTCAAACTATTGGAGGCCATCGATTGCCTCAACTGGTTTGAGTACACTGAACTAATCCAGGTTTAAATTACAATGTAATTTTGGTAGATTTTAATGCCAGATGCCATTCCAGGACTTTCTACAATTTGATGTCTTATTTCAGATGGAGAACACTTATGTAACTTATGTATGTATAAAATCCTAAATGTTGAGCCCTATCATTATTTGTTGGGGATTGGTTTCACAAACAATTTAAGTTAAACTCATGACTTGAACTCTTTTCAACTGACAATTGCAACACATTTTACTACAATATTTAAACCATGGCCAGTTTAGAATATAATGATGCACTTGAATCCAATATTGCGACCAACTACATGCTGTAAATAAACTGAGCTATGTAGGTGAAGTGTTTTGTCCAGGGACACAGAAACAGAATGCACTGGGCAAGAGTTGAACATTCTGTGCTTTGGTGACTAACATTCACCACTTCTCCTTATTATGTGTGGAAAATATAATAGAGGACTTGTTATCTTTTTCACACTGCATTTCATATTATCATCAGTATGCGGCTTACCAACTTTGACACTAGCAGCCGTTATTTTTAGCTTGATTCACTGACTTTAAACAATTAAGCTCATGATAGAGGAAGATCTATATAAATTATAGCATTGCAAGTTTAATTTTTTTTTTTTTTTATTGAAGCAGAAATAAATCACCATACTAACAATAATCATGTAATTGTAGTTGTATTAGGATCGGCACGTTCTTGTTTAGCAGTGGTAGGAGTATACTTTTTCATTTTATGTTAAAGTTTTGTTTTGATAATTAGCCTATTGACTCTACGTCTAATATGTTTCTTCACAAAAAGGGTAATTTGAGGCACAGTAAATTGGATGATAGCAGTAGATTTGTAAAGCTGTGGAGCAGATAGTGTAATGGCAACAGATGGAACATGCTTTAAGGAGAGGGTTGTTAGCCTGTTAGGCACAGCCATCATCAAAATAACTTCTGCTTATTAGGTAATACAGTCTGAGAAAAGTCATACACAGATTAGGTGTGAAATGACTTGAATTCAGATCATAATTTTGATCTTAAAGGTGCACGATGTAGCTTTTCTGGAGGAGGGTCTGGTGATCTACGGTGAAAAATACGTTTAAAGCCGTACTGTGAAATCTGCCAGGCAAAGCAGCAACATCTCTATGGAGACAAGCAGGCAGCACATCTTCCAACAAAAAGTTACTAAGCGCACCTTGAAAATTAGTAAAAAAAAAAAAAAAAAGACTTTGCTTGTGTGTGTTGTTGGGAGATGTAAGGATTGTGTAGGGTTGGTAATAAATAAACAGTTTTATAGCATTTTAACTAATGTACTGGTATATTTTCTTCTGCCATGCATTCTTTGTAACACATGTAAACTTTAAAGTGTCAACAATGCTGAACGAATCGGTGACTCTGTGTGAAGTTATATCAGAATAATGCATTTATTATTTGTTGTCTTTTAAGGACGTTGAGATGACGACTTGTCCACAGCCCTCTCCTGAGTCCCCTGTGTCTCCATACGCCTGCCAGAGACGGACCACAATAGAAAACAAAAACAAGATATTCACGGTAAGGAAGCATTTTACTCACACATAGGATTCATTTTATAAAATCTTACAAATTCTCTGTCTGTTTGGATACGGGAACATGTTAGCTTAGGTTGGTTTATCACCTGTAGGCAAATTTGTTTTGCAGTTTGAAAGTGCTGGTCCCACGTTTCAGTTTTCATTCATTCACATTATAGACATTACATTAAAAAAACACATTTGTCACATGCAAAATAAAGAAAATCTTTTTAATCATTTTTTAAAAAAGTTTTTAGGTGATGTGCCAACTCCAGAAAGTTATAAACTTTACCATTAAAACATAACTAATAATTTAAAAGTCCAATATTGCGCAAAACTGACTCAAATGAGCTTTAATGCTCCTCAAAAACATACCTGAGTTGTGTTTTGTTTCATTCACGTCTCATTCTTGTTTGATTAATCCTGGATTATTAGGCTGTCTGCATCCCCAAAGCTCAAAATGCTCTGTTCCACCTTGTGATGTCATGAAGTGATAGTTTTCAAGTTAACAGCTACCTTTTACATTTTGTTCAGTAGAGATTGGAAATTCCAGGGCTGAAATTATCCAAATGATTCTAGTGAAGGTGTGTGGAGTTTAAAAACACAGTGGAGCACTTCCTGTATTACCACATGACATCACAAGATGGAACAGAATGTTTTTGTTTGGGAGAAGAACTCCTAAATACCCTAAATATGGAGGGTTTCTGTGTTAAACATGTGTAAATGAAACAAAACACAACTTCGGGTATGTTTTTAATGAGGAAACAACATTATAACATATATCAGAAAATACTGCCCTGTAACACCTTCAAATGGACATGAAAAAGTTTACGTTATGGAAGCCCTTTAACTTCTGTTGCGCCCATCCCTATTTTCAGACCTTCTCTCATCTGTTCTGGTCTAATTGGACGCCTCTTGCTCTCGCCCCTGTCCCAAATCACATTAACCTGCAGATTACCACCTTGTGCTCAGCCTTATAGATTCAGAGGGACAGCAGCAGACGAGAGGCCGATTCTGGCTCTGTCTTGTCCAGACTCCCCCAGGCTCCAAACCATTCCCCCAGAACCGCCCCACCATGTGCCCTGCTCCACGAACCGCAGGGGGTTGTGGGGTCGCCATCTGGTGGTCAGGGAGAGGCGGGGCAGCAGTTAGATAAATGTGGCTCCAAATAGGGGAGTTGAGAAATGGGGAAAAAAATATTTGGAGAGAAGAAAAAAATGGATGAATTGTAGTCCTGCAGCAATAGTATACATTTATTATAGCATTTTATATAATGCATTACTGACTGTGGTTAGCACTCCTGCAGCAGAGCCACAGGTCCTGGTTTTGATTCCCTTCCCGGTTTATTGCAACATAACTGAAATCCCATAAGTAACCCATAAGTAAGTGATGCAATAAGCAAATGGCCAAAACTATAATTATTTAAGTTACATAATTTCTTCTGCAAACATAAGAAACAATGTCTAAAACCTGCTAATCCTAGTTTAGACCTCTACAAACATGTTTTAACTGCATTAGATTCTTGTATTGTTTTAACAGTTCATTCTTCAGTCTTCTTTCAAATACCCCTGGACATGTTTGAAATATAAACATTGAACTGATTCCTACTAAAAAACATACAATCTAATCGCAATGCTTGACAGAAAAAAGTCAATTAATTCGAGTTAGTTCAGGCCTTCTGCTGGATAGGTCATTTATGTGTTGAGTTTACGTGTTCTGCTTTTGTCTTTTGGTCATTTACTTAGACAATCATAATTTCTAAACAAACGAAACCTTCCTAATAAACATATGAAATTATATATTAGCAAATGGCCCAATCTTTATAGTGCAATATACTGTTTATAGTTTAAAAATGTGTATAAAAGTGCAGACATATGATTTATTTATCTTTGTTCAGTGACCTGTAAAAAAAAGTCTATTGGCTAATTAAAAAATGAAGTTACCTTGTTCCTAATTGAGGTCATCCATCAAACACTTTCCAAATCTTTTCTTACTAATTGTTTTTCATATTGTCTCGGTCACCAGGGCAAAGTCAATTTAGAGACGCCATCTTGTGTCTGGAACAGTTAGCGATGTTCTCCACTTTTATGACACTTTGATAAAGGAATCAAGAGCAGAGTAATTGGTCATAAAGCCTTTGACAGTGATTCATAATTAAAAGACCAATTAGACTGAGCCTGATTGGTGCCAGACTCAGGGCTATGTATGAGAGGGTCAAGTGGGACAGGTTTTAATAGAGATATATTTGGCTCTTTTCCCTGTTATTGTTGTGTTTTGTTTCAGTCACACATTTTAGTCCTGATCTTGCATAATTAGACCATCCCCGTAAATTCAAAATCCTGGCTGCCACCAATCCAGAATTGCTCATCTGTGTTTTTAAAGGGGCGATATTATGGAAAACACACTTTTATGAGTAAAAAAACAAAGAAGAACAATGCTATAACAGTGTTCCCTCAGTGTTGTAGTTTGATTGATTCATGCATGTTCGAATAACTCTAAAAATGTCTGTTTTCACCTACCCCCTATCCTACTTTTTTACACGTTTTCAAGTTTCTGAGAGTTTTAATATAGGCATTACTGATTTTGTATAAGTTTTATATCCTCTTACAGTAATTTGAAACCATTACATAGCTACTAAAATGAGCCTCAG
>KN483444.1:56109-86437 GCA_000787095.1 Periophthalmodon schlosseri | reverse complement strand
AAAGAAGGCACCTGATTTGTCTGTTATTAATGTTCATATCTTGATTTACGGACAAAATTGCAAAATAAAAATTGAGGAGAGAGAAACAGAGGGGGGTGAAAGGGGGAAGGAGAGAGAAATGAGGGGAGGTGTACAGAGATTCATGGATGGAAACAGAAAAAAAGGAAAGAGAGGGAGGTAGGGAGAGGCATAGAGTTGAAAGGGGGGGAGAAAGAAAGGAGGGAGGGGAGGTGGGAGTGAGGAGGAATGTGGAGAGAGGGCAAGGAAAGGCAACGCAAGTTTATTTGTATAGCACAATTCGTACACAAAGTAATGCAAAGTGCTTTACAGAATAAGAAAGACATTAAAATCAGAATACAACAAATCAAAACATAAATAATCACAAATAATCATCATAAAATTAACATTAAAGGAGAAAAGTGCAGAATAAAAACCTTTCAGTCATATGCACAGCTAAGCAGAACCGTTTTGAGCTGAGGTGTGAGAGCGAAAGAAAGGGTGAGCAAAAGAGAGAGAAAGGTTGGTGGGGGGAGTGAGAGAGAAAGACAGGGAGAGACAGAGAGGGAGATGGGGGTTAGACAGGTTCAGGGTGGAGGGAGGGGCTGGAGAGAGAGAAAGTGAGAGATAGAGGGAGGCAGAGACAGAGTGATAGAAAGAGTGATAGGTTGAGAGGCTGTTGATTGGATCAGAAAGAGCAGTGAAAACAGCATCAGTTTGAGAGCAGCGCCCCAGTGAGGTGTCAGTCACAAACAGGGAGTGAGAGATTCATTCTGAAAAACACACACTATTTACTTTTTACTTCATCAGAATTCAATGCAAGAGTAAAAATCCTTTAAAAGCAGCAGGTTTTGTACATTATTTAAAGCTACAGTATGTAACTTTTTAACCAAAAATAGACTAAAATAGAAGCATATTTTGTTTTTTTTTCTGTTGGTTGTGCTTATTGTACTGAAAAATGTACAAAAACATATATCTTTACAGTGAGTGAGTGTGTCTCCACACATCTCCACAAGCCTGACTATTATTTGGCCTGGAGGAATGCGTCCTCTTGTTGCTTGTTTCCATGGAAATCTTGTTACTTCCTACAGTGTGGCATAAACCTAAACTCCATGGAGAATATATTCCATACTATGGTTTTAACTTCCTATTTTTACCAATTACATTGACTTCATATTATAAATCAGATGTTATATACAGTTACTCTTAGAAATACTCTTACTTGAGTGACTCATTTATACTTTAAAAATATAAATCCCCCTCGCAGGAGTGCTGGATGTTGTATGGAGAAATGGATGCTGATCACACACATATATTTTGGAGTTGCCTGAAAATAAGGGTATATCTTATCTTAACTAGTAATCTGGGCTCACATGTAGTAAGAAAAGATAACGTGTATTTGACAAAAATGAATCTAGCTGCGTCTAAGAAGGGAATTACAAAGAGTTACAATCAGATCCACCCACGCAACAAGACTGGATTAGGATTGTGGAGAGCACCTCAGTGATGGGAAGAATAACATAATACCATATAATCTTCAACTGAGGGTATAAATATGATGAGCAATGGGAAAAGTTGAATGCATTCTTAAACGACGCCAGTAAAATAGCATGTCATTACCAAATGCATGTATAAATAAGAACCTGTAACTCCAGACTTTTGTTGTGTTATGACCATCCTCTTTGTCATATATTAACCCTGGAGAACCCTTTTCTTCTTTGGAAAATTATGAACAATGCATTAAATTACTGCTATAAGTTCACTGAACACTGATCTATCCACTTTTTCAATTTTAACCCTTTATTCCCTAATTTAGGATCAGGGCCAAATTTGACCCATTGGCTTTAGGCCAATTTTAACCCTTTATTCCCTAATTTAGGATCAGGGCCAAATTTGACCCATTGGGCTTTAGGCGTATCATTTTAAAGAATCACAATAACAAACACTGTCAATGCAAACTATTTTAAATTTAGGAAAATAATCAGTCAACCACACAGATACAATGAGACATGAGACAATGTTCTTTTTTGCTTTATTTGCTGCATGTTAGAACTGAGTTTCAAATGTACAAACACACGTTGGCCAATGGAAGCAAGAACACAGGGCCAAAATCACTATCACTCTGGTTCATTTTAGTTCAATATTCATCCACTAGGTGTCTCTATGCAGGGGCCAGAAGTGGCACTCTGGGCTTTTGAAGTTAAATTTGACTTTTTTTTTGTTTGTTCATTTTGGGTAGCAGCAATTAACTGTGGCCAAATTTGACCCCGTGGGTTCTCCAGTGTTAATTATAATTTTAGACAAATGCTCATTGTTTAAATTGAAGTTTGTGTCTGGCTGGAGTGATGTCGCTGTTACATTAGTTTAATATGTTTTACACAGTGATATACATAGCCCCGCACAGTGTTTACTTTATAGCAGAAATGAAAGAAAAATTAGCAGACGCCGGAGCAGATAATTGTGCACCGTAACTTTGTCCAAACCTATTTGTCATTCTTTATTGAGTCTTAAAAGTTACCGGAGGATGAATGGATCAATAAAAAAAGTCTATAAACTGGAGATGCATCACGTAAGCAGCAGGTAATGAGAGCTCGGTCTAATGATATTGTAAATAAACACTCTGATAGATGCAATTATAGTCTGGGCAGAGATGTCTTTTCTCATTAAGTAGCATAAGGGGGAAAAAATGGAATACAACGTTCACGTGTCTAAATAGGCATCAGACACAAGAAAACAGTGCTATTGCTGGTAAGTAGAGATCGACCAATATGTTATGGGGTTTTTTTTGGTTTTTTTTCATGGCCGATACCGATATGCTCTGCCGATATTTTTCGGGTTGATATTTTTGAGCCGATTTGAATTATCTCCCCCAAAGTTTACAAACTCACCCACTACACCTGCCACTGGTGGAGGCCCATAACGGATACACTAAAAAGTGCAAATATCGGCCCGATATATCGACCGATCGATATAACGGTCTATCTCTACTGATAAGGCTACTTTTATAACCAACAAATAAAATAAATTAATATAGCAAAGGTTTTCTTCTTAGATTGAGTGATTTTTATTGAAATGTCCAAGTTACTGTGTTGACCTGCACACCAGAAATCTGATTTGGGGAATTATCCTATTATTAAATTGTCATGTAAACAGTTACATTTTAAATTACATACACATTCACCAGACTTGTTACGGTTAGTTTGGTTATGTCAGTACTTAACATGCTTTCACTACACAACCAACTTCAGTGCTAGCAGGCCTTGTTTTTATCCTCATTTAAACTGCTCCATTTCGCTGTATACTTACTGATGGACCCCTATTTTTCTAGAGCAGATTGACTGAGCGTTGGTCCACCCTGCCTCACTTCTCCATCTGAAAAACTGTGAGAGCCATAGGATCAAGTTACATATATTTTAATACCTACTTCCTCCTTTCATGGTACCACAGCAACAAAAACAAGGCATTGTCCAACAGTAGTTTTCAAAACCGTGAATAAAGTTTAACATACCCTGAGATTTATATATGTTTTGCCACATAACCACAAGCACTTGCAAATGAATAACTCAAATGATCCTTGTATTAGATCAGTTGTACAGATAAATTGTAGCACTAACTCCTCCTCTGTGTGAATTTGACCTCCTCTGCAGTTGCCTTTGCTACCGCTGCTGACAGAACACGCCCGTCCCCTCTGTCCATGAGGTTTGGAGGTGGGGGGTAAATCTGCTCCTTACATCACTGTTCGGGACCCCTCCTCTCCCCTCTCTCCTCCTCTCTCCCCCTCTCTCCCCCTCCTCCCCCTCTATCCCCCATGCCAGGCTGAAATCCTCATTACAGAGACAAATGTAGTTTAGGCACTGCAGGGAGTTAACAGAACATCAGAGCGTCTATGGAGAGCAGTGTCTTTGTACTAAATGTGTTTGATTCAGGAGGGAGAAAATGGCCTTTTAAAGAGCTGGCTTATAAACTCCAAACAGTCATTAATTAGATTTCTGACATTTAAGGCTTTAATGGATCATCTGTGTACTCGGAAGACAATAGAAAGTTATCATTTGTTTAGGATTACACTGATTTATATCCTATAGACGAGTGGTTCTGAACTCTCCTACCCCAAACACAAAAAAATAGGCAAGCCTTGTTTGAGGCTATTGCATTTTCAAGTAGTTTACATACACTATATAAAAAGACACACGCGCTCTTTTTTTCTCTCTGCCTGACATGAAATCAGATGCAACTTTTCCTGTTTTAGGTCACTTAGGATTACCAAAATTATTTCTATTTGCTAAATGCCAGAATAATGAGAGAAGGATTTTTTTTTAGACAGGTGTAAACTTAGTAGGTGGGTGAAGTGTTTTGCTCACGGACATAACAACAAAATGCACTGCTCTGAGTGGGAATCAGTCCTGATACTCATTTAGATAGAGGATTTCCAGCAACTTGAGTCAGCGTTTTCAGTACAGGCCAATCACATCTGTTTATCTTCCCTGACACTACTTGCACTATTCAGCTCTGAAAGTCTTCCTCAACTTAACCTTAACTAATGGTTTTGCTTATTGGATGTGTTTACTCCACACCTACTCACTTACCGACATAATGATTAATTAAAAATAAGTACGATTGCTCCACACTGATACAACACTGAGTCAGGCGATCTATGGCATTGAACTCGTCTCGCATTGACCTTAGACTGGAGTCATGTGCCATGTGTGTCAAGTGTAATATTTCCAGAGCTATTTATATTAAAGCCTGGATAATACCAAAAATAGGGTAGTTCAGCATTTCCTGTGAGAGATGAAAACCTCAGTTGTTTGAGGTGTTGGATGCTAATTGGGAAGTTGCATTTTCAAAAATATTTATTTTTAAATGAAAATGTGCTAAACTAATTTTGCAGGTACAATATTATTAATAAACACAGAAGTTCATTTATTGGAATTAAAATGTAAATGCCATACTTATACAAACTTTGGCAAAACTGAACAAAACCTTAACTACAGGCTAAATTAGATTTTGAGGAAAAAAAGTTAAAAAAGTATGTCCCCCAATGCATTACAAATTTTGAAAAATATTGATATTCAGATGGGGGACTGCTAAAGTATTATATTTTCTTGTTTTAAGTTGAATTTGTCATCTTTATGTAGGCTTTTCTGGCATATGTGTGGTTTAATTGTTCCATTGTTGTTACCAAAAACAGACATTACTTCATGAACCTGTCCCATCTCCAATTATCTCTCCCCTTCTCCCTCGTCCCCCTGCTCTGACCTATGACCTTTGATCCAGCCTGTGTGTGTATGCGGCCTGTGAGGGTCACAGCCTCTCCATGGGGGGCAGTGGTGATTGGAGCAGGTCTCACTCGGCTCACTGACCAAACAGACTGTACCTCTGTAGAGGCCTAGAGGGTCTAACTATGTCTCTGGAGCTGGAGGAGATAATACAGTACTATAAACTGTGGATAATTACATGTTCAAGTTTTCTAAGGTTTTTATTTAATAAGTTCTCTGTAAATAGAATTCAAATAGTTTAGCCCTGTCAAGTCTTGTATTTGATTCCTGGTTTATTTCTGGTTCTTTGTTTCAGTTAAATCTTTGTTAGATCTAGTTGAGGATTGCCCTGGATTGGTTTAGACCTAGTTTGGTTCTAGTTTCACTCTACAGAAACTAAAATCAGTTTGATAACTGTTTTGATAACCACTACCAACTGTGCATATTGTTGTTGCGTTCTTGGGCAAGACAGAGAACCCACCTCTCCTGCAGTGTCTTTACTAGAGTTGTCAAAAGTATAAAAAAAATAAGATATTAATTGATACCAAAACTAGTATCGAAACGGGTTACTCATTTGAGCTAAAAAATATTACTCAAACAGGACAACCAGTCTTATACTAGCTTTATCAAAACTATTATGAGACCACATGGTAATTATTATTTTCTGTTGAAAATGACATTCTATTGTCTAAAAAAAGGTTTTTATTATCATTGTGGTATCGAAACAGGTATCGAGTATTTAGGCAATTCCTTATTATCAAAACAAGTTTGAAAATTTAGCATCATGGCAACACTAATGGGGACTTGACTTGAAGTAATTTTGGATCTGTAAACCAGGGTCACGCGTGTGGCTCATTAATTATGGAAATATGATGGATACTGATACATGAGCTTAGCCTGGAGCTAAAAATATAGCAATACAAAACTAATTTATTCACATGCCTGGCTCATGAGCTTAGGCACTTTTGTGGAGCAGCCCTCAGGTTTTGATTTTAGGCTTTGGTTCAGATATAGACCTGTATTTTCAAGCACACGGACTCACATTGTTGGCGTGAGAGAGTTTTCTGCAGTACATTCACAGAACAGTACACTAGAGCCAGTGGGAAGCAAGCTGCTCGTGGCTGGTTCAACATTTGGCCCGAGGCTCCGAGAAGGAGACACCACAGTCCAAGTCCAAGTCTGGGATTTTCTGTGGACTGGGTCTGGACCTGAGGGCTCTGCGCAGAAACAGAAGACTTCAGTGAAACTTAAGCTTTGACAAATGTGGTAAATCCAGGCAGCACACCCCAAGAGGCTGTGAACTGATCTTATTCGCTCTGTGTTTTGAGAATTTGTCTCGGCGGAATTAGTATTTTCCAGGAGTTGTTTCACTTTGACAATTTCTTTGGTTGGAAGATTTTGGGAAACAAAATCGGGGAAGTTGCACAAAATCCTGGAGGGACTTTCTACAGTTCGAACTATATCTTGAATGTAGAAATTGTGGGGCAATTTGCTCAAACGTTCAAGAATTCACATTAAAATAATCACAAATATGTCCACATGACTAACTTTTACTGTTCTTTTTTTAAAGGTGCATTATGTTACTTTACTGGTGGAGGGTCTGCCACCTGTCTCCATGAAGATGACATTGCTTTGCCTGGAATGTTCCACAGTAGAGCATTAAACTGATAATTCATTCACTCACAGTTGTTTATATTGCTTAGAAAATACGTTGTGAGTCGGCTTGCCTCTCCAGAGATATGACCTGTTACTTGGCCTGTGGAATGCCATCCTGTGGAACATTTCAGGCAAAACAATACCATCTCCACGGAAACAAGGTGGCAGAAAAAAGTGACATAGTGCAAATTTGCCTATATATATCATGTTATCTTTCTCCATTTTCGTAGCATCTGCAAGCACAAATATTTGAAGATCACGCAAAATCATTATCGTTATGGTTTCTGAAATTCTAAAATTAGCAGTGCAGATGGAAATCATTTGTCTCTGGTCTAATACTAAGTCAAAGTTGGTAACAATTTTGACAATTATCACTTCATTTCACAGTGTAACACGTGGGGATTTAGTGTGATGCCTTTATCTATATCAGGAACATGTGATAATGTGTTAAAGCACAAGTGGCTGGGGGTTTCCATTTGTGTCCAACATACCATTATTTATCATTGAGTTCTAGTTGAGACCTTTCCTAGTCCTGGTTTAGTTCTTGTTTAATCCTGATTCACTTTTGTTGTGAATCAGGATTGGTTGGCAGTGGCTCGGTATTTAGAGCATTTGCCCACCAACCCAAAGGTCAGTGGGTGGATCCCAGATACGAGCACGTTGTGTCCTTGAGCAAGACGCTTCACCCGTCTTGCTTATATGTGAATGAGTGGGCAGCCACACATTTGTTGGTCTACCCCAGGGCAGCCGTGGCTACAGCGCACACGTTTTTAGAGCAACTTTTTGAAAAGCATTGAATGAGACTAGTGTATTATTATTTCAATTCATTTTAAATCTGGTTTAGATCATTTTAGTGATTTCTGGTCATATCTTTCCCACATTTCTGTAGGTTTAAATGGTTAATCCTGGCTCATTTCTTGTTTATTCATGCAGATATTTCTTAGTCCTAGTTTAGTCCTTGTTCTGCATGTTTAGTCCTGGTTCAGACCTTGTTCTGTCCTGGTGTAGTCCTGGTTTAGTTCTTGTTTAGTCCGGGTTCAGTCCTTGTTCTGTCCTGGTTTTGTCCTAGTTTAGTTCTGGCTCAGTTCTGGTTTAGTCCTGGTTTAGTTCATGTTTAGTCCTGGTTCAGACCTTGTTCTGTCCTGGTGTAGTCCTGGTTTAGTTCTTGTTTAGTCCTGGTTTAGTCCTTGTCCTGTCCTGGTTTAGTTCTGGCTCAGTTCTGGTTTAGTCCTGGTTTAGTTCATGTTTAGTCCTGGTTCAGACCTTGTTCTGTCCTGGTGTAGTCCTGGTTTAGTTCTTGTTTAGTCCTGGTTTAGTCCTTGTCCTGTCCTGGTTTAGTTCTGGCTCAGTTCTGGTTTAGTCCTGGTTTAGTTCATGTTTAGTCCTGGTTCAATACTTGTTCTGTCCTGGTGTAGTCCTGGTTTAGTTCTTGTTTAGTCCTGGTTTAGTCCTTGTCCTGTCCTGGTTTAGTTCTGGCTCAGTTCTGGTTTAGTCCTGGTTTAGTTCATGTTTAGTCCTGGTTCAGTACTTGTTCTGTCCTGGTGTAGTCCTGGTTTAGTTCTTGTTTAGTCCCAGTTCAGTCTGTCTTCTGTTCTGGTTTAGTCCTGGCTCAGTTCTGGTTTATTCCTGGTTTAGGTCTTGTTTAGTCCCGGTTCAGTCCTTGTTCTGTCCTGGTTTAGTCCTGGCTCAGTCCTGGTTTAGTCCTGATGTACTTCTTGTTTAATCCTGGTTCAGTCCTTGTTCTGTCCTGGTTTTTCCCTAGTTTAGTCCTGACTCAGTTCTGGTTTAGTCCTGGTTTAGTTCTTGTTTAGTCCGGGTTCAGTCCTTGTTCTGTCCTGGTTTTGTCCTAGTTTAGTTCTGGCTCAGTTCTGGTTTAGTCCTGGTTTGTTCTTGTTTAGTTCTGCCTCAGTTTTTGTTTAGTCCTGGTTTGTTCTTGTTTAGTCCTGGTTCAGTCCTTGCTTAGTCCTGGTTTAGTCCTGCTTTAGTCCTGCTTTAGTCCTGGTGGATATATTGTACATGTCAAAGGGGACGTCTCTAGAGGCTGTTGTCTTCAGGTGGAAAATAGCACCCTCTGTTCACACTTGGATATACACCACATCAAAACTGGAACCAAACTGGGACCAAACCAAGACTTGAACAGGACCAATCCAAGTCTACATCAGGTCTAAATCTGGATCAGACCAGGACTAAACCATGAATAGTTTGAGACACAGTAGTTTTGATATGACCAGAGAACAGAGGAGATTGGACCAGAGATAGGCGTTGATGGGGTGGGGGGTGTTTGGGGGGTGTTTGGGGGGGTGTTTGGGGGGGCACAGGGCCCCAGGGACTCTCCTCCTGTCTGCTTTAATACAGGTCAATGCCTCTACAGTCAGTATTCTCCTGATACATGTGACTCTGCTCTGTCTGCTTCTCTTCTGTCTGTGGAACGGTGAACTGTTTTATGCATGAGATCTTAAAGTCATGGCTAGAATGTGTTGAGGGTGAGACCACAAGATAAGATGAGAAAGAAATGGAAGAAAATATATTTGTTTTTTCTTAGGATTGCAATGGAAATGTGCAATTAAAGACATACACCATAGTTAAACAAGGTAAAAATAGCTTATCAATAAAATAGAAATCGATTCTTTGTAATTCTTAAATTCGATTACCAAAAGGCTTGAGGACTTTCCATGTGGAGCTTTCATGTTCTCCCTGTATCTGGGTTGGATTGCTTCAAATGCTGCAGTTTTAATATCAGCCCATAGCTTACTTTTGTTAAGCAGTTAGTAATTTGCTTGTAACATCTAGTATACAGTCAAAGCAATGTTGCTATCAAAGTACTATATTTCAGGAGATTTCACACAGGAAATGGAGGAGCTCATTGGTCATCATCATTTGGAACAAAATCAATCTGCTCTTACTTCAGATTAACAGCGTTTTGTGCATCGCTCATTGATTTTGCAGAAGACAGTTATTTTTGTCTATATCTTGCTGTTTGTTTTGACACAAATTGACCATGCGTTTTTCTGATTGACTAATTTGCTTGTCATTCAACTCCATCTTAACTCAGGGAAATAATGAACAAATACAACAAGCGTGGAGTTTGATATTTATGGCTTTCAGGCAAAATCATTTTGTCCTGATTTTTTCTGAGATTTTGTGAGGACCTTTTCCCATTCAAAAGATGTACTATTTTGATTTGAATTGCATTATTGCTTTAACAACAGAGGCCATTGCCATAGCAAATCATTCAAACCCATGAATGCGGAAAAGTCCCATATGTGCACAGACATTTGTAAAAAAATAAAAAATAAAATAAAAATTAAAAAAACATCCCTACTCGACTGTCTACCAAGGCTTGGTTGGCCCAAAACTTAAAATAATTGAATGAAGCAAAGACTGAGGTGATACTGTTCGGATCTGGCAGTACCCTCACTGATGTGGTACCTCTCAAAAATTATGTCTGTCCCACAGTCACCAACCTTGGCATCACCATAGACAGTGATTTAAATTTGAGAAGCAAGTTAATGTCGCTTTAAAATCAACTTTTTATCATCTATGGCTTTTATCCAAAGTGTAACTGTTTTTATCTTTGAAACTTTTTGAACAAGTCGTGTCACGTCTGCACTACTGTAACGCACCTTATTCTTGCATCTCACAAAACGTACTTTACCGACTACAGTTAGTCCAGAACTCCGTGGCACGACTTTTAACAGGAACCAAAAAACGTGAACACATCACCCCATTTCTTGCATCTTTGCCCTGGCTTCCTGTAAATTAATTGATTTTAAGATGTTATTGTTTGTTTTTAAAGCTCTGAATGGACTGGCCCCACAATACGTCTCAAACCTCATCCAAATTTACACACCCGCATGCGCTCTGAGGTTTGAGGGCCAGCTCCAGCCCGTGGTGCCTAAGATGAGACTTAAAACCGGGGGGGCAGGGCCTTCTCTGTGGCCGGCCCTAAGCCCTTTATTCTTTTAAGACTTTAATCGTCTTAGTACGATTAAATTTAATTTTCATACTAGTCTTAAAGTTGATTTTATTATTATATTATTATTGCCGCTGTTGTTACTGTGTATTTGTGCAGCACAACTGTCTGTTTACGAAATGTGCTATATAAATTAAGTGGATTGGTTTGGACTGTCCTTCAGCTGTTATTCATGCTTTTCCTCCCTCCTGCCTTCCTTCTCTCTCTCCCTCTCTCCCTCCATCCCTCCCTCCCTCTCTCCCTCCTTCTCTCGCCCCCTCTCCTCTCCATCTCCCTCCTGCCCTCCCTCTCCTTCCCTCCCTCTCCCTCCCTCTCTCTTCTCTTGTAGGATGCTCTGGAGGTCCTGGTGGAGCGCTATGAACAGTCTGAGGTGGAGGGTCCGTGTGTGGGCCTTAGGAGAGCAGTGTCGGTGCTGAAGAGTTTGTCCTGGAGCATAGAGAGTATGAGGAGCATAGAGGGACTACCCCATGTGGGAGACAGCACCAGGACTGTTATACAGGTGATTATAAAGTGAACAAAAGCAATGTCAATGCAAGGCATGAGTCCAGAAGTACACACAAAAATGTACAGTTCATTTACAAAAACAAACAAATGGATATGTTGACGTGCAATTATTATTTTTTTTATATAGCAATGTTTTCAAAAGACAAATGTAGGTTAATGAAATAAAAATACATTTCCATTTTTCCTTGATCAAAAACTTCACTATTCTCTAATGGGCTGATTCCACATCATGCAGCTCTGTTGCGTTGCAGCCCACCTCTGACAGATGGCGCAAACCCCTTGCCCCACTAACTCCGCTTAAGTTTGCTGCGCAGGGCTGCGAGCCCATGTGCAGGCCTGAGTTTGTGAAATAAAAGTCCACATTTAAGACCGAAATAACTATTTATTCTAAAGCAACAGTGCAGATAACTACTGTGTTAAAGGAGATTGCTCATATCACATGAATTTTCATGTGTTTTGTGGAACAGCTCTCATTCACTACAAGGGGTGTTGTAGTGAATCTGCTTTTAGACAGGTACATCTTTGTGTTTTGGTGCTAATGCTAGTGCCAATTTCAATTAGATTTTATGTTAGTTAGCATTAGCATTGAGACACAAAGAGTAGCTGTGTGCCGTTGTGCACAGACCTTTTGCTGATAGCTGCAGCCCAGTAGAGCAGAGCGGAATCAGCCCTTTAACTTTTCAAGTAAAATCTAAACATGAGCTATATATTTTTGACAGAATTGGTTAAAATTTACTTCACATTTCTGCACCCACAACATGATGTCATAAACCATAAAAATAAATGTTTCTATATTTTCAAACACTGCTCCATCTGCTCCTGTGAGCCTGATGTTTAGAGTAATCAGATGTTCTTCAGAGCCCTGTGCTGCAGCCTGTGTCTCTAATGGAGACTGTGGAGATGCTTTGTGCCTTTACAGAGTCAATGATTGCTCATTACAAGTCTTTGAAGATCTCCATGCATCATATCTCCAACTGAAACAAACCTGATTCAGCCTGTAGAGAGGTGTAACTGCAGCCCATTTTCATCATAGTCATTCTTTAGTGGAGTTAAACTATTTGCTGCAAACAATTTGTCAATAACCTTGCGCTTTATGCTGGATTGTCACTATGTTTGAGTTTTCAAACTCATGAGAATCCATCTTGTATGGCTCTCGCTGATTTATTCAAGTCAAACTCAAAGTTTTGGTGCGGTGTAGACAAAAACATTTTGTTAATGCTTGCTAACAAGGTACCAAGCAGTTAGAAGCAGTATGGTGCTACACATTCATTTAGCCAAAAACTATATAGTTTTAATATCAAAGGATGTCTATTGGCTGCTGTGATTGGCTAAAACTCCACAGGGAGTCTCTCCTCTTCCCAAACGATACTGATGGGAGTCATTCCAGATTGATAATGTGTTGAACTCGTGCTTCACATATCACTCTGGAGTTAATCACTCAAGTAATATTTGGCCTTTTCAAATCCCCGAGGGGCAAACAGTATGATGAAAATGTACTTTGATAACAATGGCAGCTGTAGAAGTTTGTTCTCTGCATTTGGCAAGTCCTTCAAAGCTGCTGCGGCAACCTGTTTTCTGTATATGTTTAGGTTGATGGGGTAAACTGGAGCACCCATCCAAAAACACAGAAAGTACAACTCCACATAAAAAGTTGCAGCACAGTCTGGGAATTGAAGCTGAGACTTTGACCTTCTTATAATAATGATTTACATTTGTATATTTGTATTGCACTTTACAAGCTTGACAAGCCTCTTGAAACGCCACACTGTAGTCATTATTCACTCATTCATACTTAGGCAAGATGAGTGAAGCGTCTTGCCTGAGGATACAACAAATTGGAGTTAGGATGGAACTGCCTACTTGCTTTTCATTTACTTTCAGACTGCCTAGAATCCATGATCTCAAAGTGCACATAAGGCCAAATATAGACTTATTTGAGAGGCGAGAAATAGCTGAGATGTCATAAATTTCTTTTTCAAATAGAGGTTATTCATCTGCTTTATTTTTTGCTGATTCAAAGGAAAGAAAAAATCAGCCTGGTCAATATTAAAATCCTTTGCAGTAGTTCCTGTGTCGCTGTCTGGATTCTGCAAACAGACAACAATGGGACCTCATGAGAAAAGCTGATGCCACTTATTTTATTTCCTCATAGATTTTTATTGTTATCAAAAACATGAAGAATCGCTCTCATAAATCACACACAGGCAGGAGTAGACAAAGTTCTCTTTCATAAAGTACAGTTTGTGATTCAGACATTTTTCTGGAGTAGTCTATTATGCATTATCTAGACTTTATTAATGTAGAAAATGGACTGGAATCAAACAATTTCAGATGGACATGTAAACTTATCCTCTATAGACTGCTAAAATATGTAGGCTAAACCAGCTTGTGCCTAAGATCCTTTCTTAAAATCCAGAATCCAGAATCCAGAATGTCCATAGTTCTGATTTAGACCTGGTTTGGTCCAGGTTTAGTTCTGTGCGTGGTCAAAATTTTCATGTAGAAATTTCTGTCACTACCAAATGTGACTGGAATAGGCAAAGTAGATAAAGCGTTTTGCTCAGAGACACAAGGACAGAATGCACTTTAAGATGAACAAGCCTTTAAAGTGTCAGAAAATGTAAGGCACTGACCCAACTAATACAGTTTTGTTTCTTTCCTCCTAGAAATAGCTCTTCTAAGCACCAACAACTAAAAACCCAAAAACCTCCTTTACTTCAATACTTATTTCCTTCAGTTTTCTGCAAGAGGAAATTTGTTTTGTCACCAAAGAGTTTTGAACTAGGAAATGTAAATTTGGTTTAAAAATATGCTTGTTTACCAAAGTTAAATTTATTCTCACCAAACTGCACTCACCAGTTGAAAGTTTTGAAGTAAACCTTTGCAGAAGAGATGAGCACTCTTCACTCACACATGGGTACACAGCAGACAGCATCTCCAAACCTCGTCTCACTCAGAGAAAATACAAATACAAAAATAGTGGGAGCGGGTCAATCATGGAGACTTACTCGGAGCAGTGGTTCGGGACAGGTGTCAAGAAATGTCCAGAAAATGTTTTGACTTTTGCAGGAGGAGATGAGCAGCGCTGGACTTTCTGACATTTTGGACTTAATGGTTGATATTTCTTTCTTGATGCCCAGGTATTATAAAAACAAGAAGAATGGCAATGATATCTAATAAAACTATAGCTACCATTTTATAATAACTACACATTAATTTGCCTTATTAAAGCATGAACAAAGACTTAATTTATTATGAACAAAAGTTTATTTACGATTCAAGCCTATAATTACTTAAGGGCAAGGCAAGGCAAGTTTATTTGTGTAGCACAATTCGTAATTCATAGTGCTTTACAGAATAAGAAAGACATTAAAATCACAATACAAACAAACCAAGACATAATAATCATCCATAACATTAACATTAAAAGAGAAGAGAACAGAATAAAAACCTTTCAGTCATGTGCACAGCTAAACACAACAATTTTGAGCCTGGATTTAAACATTGTTAAAGTAGAGGCCTGTCTCACATCTTCAGGAAGACTGTCCCAGGTTTTAACTGCATAAAACTGAAACGCTGATTCTCCATGTTTAGTCCCGACTCTGGGCACCAGCAGGAGGCCGGTCCCTGAAGTCCTCAGAGTGTGAGATGGTTCATATGGCACTAACATGTCGGAGATGTACTTTGGTGCTTGGCCATGGAGAGACTTGTAACAAGCAGAGCTGCTTTAAAGTCTGTTCTCTCTCTTTAAGGGGTTAGGGTTAGGAGTTAGGATAAGTAGTTAGCTGGAATTATGAATTCAGTTTTTGTTCAAGCTTATTAAAGTGTTGCCAAGCAATTTAAAACTTCTGATGTGTTACACCATTTCTTTGCATCAGGTAGAATGTATATTACACGCTGTATTGTACTAAGTGACCTTTTAAAATACCTCACTCCTTATAGAGTACTAGCTGAAGGACTCCTTGCACCCTCTTCTGCACTGAGTCACTCTATAGCCTGCATTTTTTTTTAGAAAAGAAGAGTTCATTTGCAAAAACAGATAAGTGCCATTTGAAAAAGGCTTGTAGTTTACTCTTAGTATCATAATATTTTCAAAAGCCAAATATATTTTACTTATATTGGGTATTAACTGCTAACACATGACACAAATGAAAAAAAAAAAAATGTATTAACATGTTTTATAAATTTCAAGAGGGTTCGATTAGGGCCCGGGAGAGATCGCTAAATTACTGAAACACACATGGATTATATTTTAAATCTCTTTTTGTTGAGGGAACAACACTATAACATGGTAGAAAGCTAAAAAAAAATCTATTTTGCATAATACCCATGTTTAAGATATTCAGGCATTGTTTCAAGAAAAAAAACAAAAACAAAAACAAAAAAAAAACTCTTCTGGACTGAGTTACTTTTAAGTCATTTTATAGCCTGTGTATTTTAGAAATGAAGCATTCATTTGAAAAAGTCATCAGAGGCTTGTACTTCACTCTTAGTTTAGTAATATTTTCAAAAAAGAATTATATTTTACTGCTATAAAATATTATTCCATCCCTTGATAAAATCCATTATATATTATTGTCATTAATAATATCTCTAGACTATGGTAACAAAAAGAAAAAAAATCTTTTTGGCAATTTTTCAAAACGGCAATATCTGTTTTTGCAATTGACCTCTTCAAATATACAGCAAGATGCCCAAAGAATCCCTGAACAATTTGAATTTAACTCCAAAACTCACCCAAAATGTGTTTTATTTTTCATGTGTCTAACTCGACACTTGTCTCTTTGAACAGATCAAAATCCTCAAGTCAGAACCAGTAAAACCAAAATGTGCCATGTGTGAGTGAACATCAGAGTGGCAGAGCCCTGAGAGAGATGTGAAACTAGTGACACAAAAGATCAGAATCAGGGAGTTTGAGAGGAGTAAAAATGTGTTATACTAAAAGGGGAGAGTGGGGAAGTGTAATGTGCATCAGGCTGGTTTTAAAGGAGAAAATCATGCATCACTGAACAGCTATGAACATCCAAAATATCCTGGTGCAAGTTACAAGTGAGACTGCGTTCATACTAGGGTTGGGTTGCCTGGCAAATCAAGACTGATGTCTCTGTATTTGTTATACAGATTCACATCAGTCTGACCCCCACGTCCTCCGTTGTGTCTCAGGCCCGGTCAAACATGATCGTACAATCAGACCAGTTTTTTCAGTGACACATGTGAAACTAAGGAGCTCATTGGTCACCTATGATTTACAAATAAAATAAAATGTATCTCACCTCAGATTAACAGAGTTTAGTGCTCGCTCATTGATTCTGCAGTTTGATGTTTTTTAGCCCCCTGTGATGTTTGCTTTTTCGCCGGTTTGAGATTCACCGGTGACTCACATTTCGTAAAGTATTGAAGAAGTGTGTATTCTGGATCCCAGGCAAAGGGTTGGGCAATATTGACAAAAAAAATACCAAATTTCTTTATTTAGTATTGCAATGACAATATTCGAAAAGTTAATGTTAAAGTTGAAGTAAAAGTTAATGTTGACAAATACAATAAAAGTAAAGTCATAACTGTATTTTTATTTTAATGTTTTCCTTTTGCACTTTTTATAAATTATAAATAATATACTCAATATCATAACATTACTTTCTAATAATATTCACATTATAATTCATTCTTTGACCCCTAGCTCACGCTTGCCCTGGTTTGATCCCACTTTAGCCCTGTTGTAGACTTTTTTTGGTCCTGGTTTAGTTTAGTTTATTGTTTTATTTTAACAGGGACCATGTGGAAACACATTAATCTCGTAAGAGAAGAGAGGCTTTACACCAGATTTAGCTAAAGCTAGTTTCCATCTGCAGTCCGGGGCAGGTCACAGACAATCAAAATACATCTAAGTATCCATCCATTTACAACCAAACTGTGCATTCTCCCATTCTTTCATTTAAAAAAAAACTTTACACTCCACACACTCTAGTCTTAGTTTAGTCAAGGTCTAGTCCAGATTAAGTTCCAGGTTTAGTACTAGTTTAGTCCTAATTTTTACATGGTGAGTGGGTATTTATCACATTGTGGGATCTAAAATCTGTACAGACTAAATACATGGAGACCAGTGTTCCGTATGGGGACAAAAATCAAGTCCCCATGACGTAAATCCTTAATCCTTAATGAATATTATTCAGTTATGGGTTAAAATAGGTTAAGGATAGGCAAGTAGTAACTGTGGTTAGGTTCAGTCCCCAAGAAGTGAATGTAAGTCAAGGTAATGTCCCTGAAAAGGATGGGAGCGCGACAAGTGTGTGTGTGTGTGTGTGTGTGTGTGTGTGTGTGTGTGTGTGTGTGTGTGTGTGTGTGTGTGTGTGTGTGTGTGTGTGTGCTGTTTGAACACTGCCTTAGAGCTTCTGTGTACAGGGAAATGTCTGATACAGAGATATATCACTCCAGTCACGAAAAAACTCCAGACTTGACTTGAATTTCAGACTAAAGTATATAGGTTCAAATTTAGAGACGCACTAGAAATTATTGCTTTGCTTTGAAAGTTTCACTCTATGGTATTACATTTAAGTATCAGTTATTCAATTATTTGTATTTTTGATAGCTAATCATGAGCATGGTAGCCTCTCAGCAGATCTGACCTTCTGTAACTTGCCCTGGTAGCATTACCTGCTTGTCTCCATGGAGACAGATTTAATGGCATACTGTGGAACAATCCAGGCAAAGCAATAACATTTCCTTAGAGAAGTGCCCATGGTTGAACAAAACAATTTCTTAAATGGGCTGAACTCAGAATCTAACTAACTTATGTTTTATGTTTAATAAGGTTCTAGAATATGTAAGAAAGATGCATTTATGTACAATCATCTTGTACTCTTCACAGGAGATACTTGAGCATGGCCGCTCATTTGAAGTGGAGAGAATACTGGCAGATGAGAGGTACCAGACGCTAAAGGTGAATAGAAAAAACACTTCAACCTTATTTCACTGTATAACACTTGAGCCAAGTGACCGTTACCGCTACGCTCAAAGCGATGGCTGTCTGTAGGAGTGTGACCAATGATTGATAATGAATCTATTTCACTTCTTTGGGGTATTAACTGCTAACACATAACATATTTAGATCACCATGTTACCTTTTATTGTTTTGAAAATGCTATATTTGCTGAAAAAAATGTATTAACTATAATTATTATAAGTTTCACTTTTGTTTTTGACGCTCTGAGTTTTCCCTCCCTTAAGAGCATCTCTCCGTGTTAAGTAACTCCCCCTTCAGAGCGCTATCACAACATAATCAGCGTGCGTCCCGCTAATGAAACTACTGCACATCGCCTCTGGTTTGAGAAGTTGTTGTGTAGTTTTGTCATCATGTTTTTGTATACTTAAGGGGAACTGTCACGTGGGAGCATGGGTGCTGTAGGATTGTGGGCTGAGCATTGCACAGAATCCTACAGCTCGGCCCGGGAGAGATCGCTAAATTACTGAAATACGCATGGCTGACATTTAAAATCTCTTCGGTCATGTTTTTGTTGCAGGAACAACACTATAACATGGTAGAAAGCTAAAAAAAAATCTATTTTGCATAATACCTCTCTTCAGCATATTCAGGCATTGTATCAAGGGAAAAAAAACTTCTGGACTGAGTTACTTTTATACTTTTATGTCTTTTCTACAGCCCGCATTTTTTTTTTTTTTTTTAGAAATGATGAGTTAATTTCCAAAACAGAGTGCCATTTGAAAAAGTAATTGGAGGCTTGTAGATTGCTCTTAGTAAAGTAATATTATAATAAGTAATAATAACATGGTAGAAAGCTAAAGCTAAACACAAACACACACAATACCTCTCCTTAAGATATTCAGGCATTGTTTCAAGAAAAAAAAAATACTATTGATCACATTATGCACAAACCCTTTTGGACAACCCCCTCAGAGGAACATAACAGCTTCTTTGTCAAACAGAATACATTATATCTGTGAGGCAGACTCAGGGCTGCTTAAGACAGGATGAATGATGAAAGGGAAAGATGCTGATCTGGGATTATGACAATACAACAATGATAATAAAATATAATGGTAACGATAGTGCTGCTAATACATCAAATCAGTGCTAAGTTAAATCAAACCACTGTCACTTTATCAGTTTGGCTTTTTATTTAGGGTTTATCTTGCACTATGTAACTTTACTGCAGTGGAGGGTTCGCCACCTGTTTGCCTCCATGGAGATGTTATTGCTTTGCGGGAATGTTCCACAGTGTCCAATTACATGTATCCATCTGCATCTAAATGTATCAATCTATTGTGGAGTATCTAACCAGAAAAGTTACATATTGCACCTTTAAAGTAAAATGAAATACCAATAATGATATATAAACAATCATATCCATAGGTTTCGCAGTGATGACATATGCAAACCGTTGCCATAGCAATTAACTATTTTAAACAAAATATTATATCTTTTGAATGGGAAAGTGTTCAAAATGTTGCAAATACCAGGAAGCTGACACCCATGAATAGACATAATGGTAAACTTGGCTTATAGATTGTAATAATAGGTCAAGGTCAAGGTAAAAATGTATTTACTGTATATAGCACATTTAAACACAGACAGTACTGCACCAAAGTGCTTAATATTATAGATAAAATCTGAATAAGAGTAAAACACAGATATGTTAAAATCAGTCAAACAAAGTTAAGAACACAAATGATAACACTAATAACTGCTATGGCGCTGGTTAAAGTTTTGGATTAGATTTCTTCCCTTTCCTCTTCTCTCCAAAGCTCATTTACATATGGCCTCTTTTGAAGCGCAGGATCTCACAGAGTTAGGCCTTACCTCTCGTGCTGAAGTGCTCCTGATGATTACCTCCTCCCCCTTTTGGTTTCCTCGCAGCTGTTCATGAGTGTGTTCGGAGTCGGACCTAAGACTGCAGACAAGTGGTACCGCCAAGGACTCCGCTCCCTCTCCCAAGTCCTCGCTCATCCCGACATTCAACTCAACCGGATGCAGCAAAATGGTAAGAAAAATACTTCAACGTAATTTCCACCACTTCAGATATTATAAGACCAAAAATGTTCTGTCAAATCATTAGTGTTCTCTGCAGGGACTCTCCAAGTGGTTTTGGTGCTAAAGTTGATCTTAAACGTACACTGTATAACTTTGCTGCTGGAGGATCTGCCATCTGCTTGTCTCCATGGAGATGTTATTGATTTGCCCGGAATGATTTCGAGCTATAGAAATGTATATAGTGAAATAAATGCAAGACAGATGAGTTTAATGCCATACTGTGGAAGATTCCAAGCAAAGATAGGCAGATAGGGGTTAGGAGTAAATAGATATTTTCAGAGCACTCCAGCCCTAAATGCCAAACAATACAGGATTATTCAAACATAAAACCTTTTAAAAAGTTCAATTTAAAAGTCAATTTGACATAATATGCCCCCTTTAAGTTCATACACACACTTTATTGATATATTGAATTAAATACCAAAGCTAAAATGACCAACAACTTCCCAAAGCCTGAATAATGCCTAATATAAGACCTTTAAATGTTAATAAAATGACATGTACACAGTAGGGAGTTACAATACAAAAACATAAGCTGAATGCAGTTGTGTTTTTTATAAAAATCAATAGATAGAGAGGTTCTTCATCAATCAGGAGACAGAACAGACCATCAATCTTGTACCATTGAAGGTCATAGAAATACACTGGGGAGCGACTGGTTTGACACCCTGGACGTATTGGTGCGGGACACGATGTAGTTTCTTTGTGTAATATGCCAGAATATGTAGTCTGCTGACAACAACATGTTTTCAAATGACACACATTGATAGCGTAAATGTAATGAATAGTAAATGAGTTATTAGAAAAAACAGGAAAAATGTATCATCTAGAGCTAGACCAATGGCATCGGTGAAGAGGAGGAGATGGAGAGGAATGGGAGGAATAGTTAAAAGCTTGATGTTGAGAGGAAAAGAGAGAGAAGAACAAGAAGTTAGCTTCCCTGGGATCCAGAATCCACACTTCTTCAGTACTTCATGAAAATGTGAGCCTGGTCACTGGTGAATCTCCCCGAGTTCAGTTGGACTTGAACGACAGGTGGATTAGGCAGTCAGGGACACAAATGGTCTGTCCGTATCAAAACAAATAAGGCTGCTTACGAGGAAAAAAGAAAGGAAAAAAATTTCACACTGAAAAAACTGCGGATAATCTGAGCGAAGCGGATAATCTGAGGTGAGATAAATCTGATTTTATTTGAAATGGTAGGTGACCAATGAGTTCCTTCATTTCACATGCATCACGGGAAAAAACCCCAAAAACAACCAGACTAATATCCCTTTGTATAAAAAATCCAGAGAGATAACATTCTGAATTTGTCAGGCAAGAAGTCAGGTATTCTTGGTCTAATGTACATTTTGAACGTACAAGTGCATAAAATCACAACCCTTTATACCATTGCATTATCATATTACACAACTCATATTATAAAGAGTCCTTATTGTTTTTGTTTTTTTTTACAAACTGGTTCTTGTCATATGATCTGGCAAAGTTAGTTATTTTTGAACTTAAGGCACAGGTAGGCAATGTTTATGAAATATTTATGAAAAAAAACAAAAAGACTACATGCTACTTTAACAATTATTCATTAAAACTGTCTATTTACCATAAGTCTAATGTGAATAGCCTTTACACAACAGCTGAAAGTAAATGATACAAATGCCTTTTTTTCAAATGCCCCTGTCACTATAAACCAGTGGTCCTTTTTAAGCAGTTTTAAATCACATTCATCTGATTATCCTCCGATCCAAGCGCGTACACTGCTTTGTGCTATCCGACAGGCCCATATCAGACACTACAATGATAAATTCCCCATAAACAACATTAGCACATAAATCTCAAATACTCTCTGGATATATTCACGCGTATCATTTTTCTGTTCGCTTACGACGCGGCAAAACTCCGTAATCCCAAAGCATTACACACAGGTCTCCATTTATTTTGTAACTCTATCTGATAATGCTTCAAGTGACAGACATCTTCATCAAAAGCCCTTATAATCCATCACTCCAGGATCTGCTCAATGCGCCGCTGTGCCCAGAATTTATGAGCGATTTGACTGAGAAAATGTTTTTGAACCCTGATCTCTTGTCGGCGTGTTGTAACTCTCTCCTCTCATTTGTTTTATCGAAGCGGACAGACTTGTCATTAGGTTTACCGTGATTAATTGGGGGAGTTTGGAGTTTTTGGTCGCCTGTGAGAAGGAGGCAAAGGGAGACGTTTGAAATGGGCCTGTCAATCCATCCATCATAGTTTAGCCTACAGGAGCTGGACCAGCGGCGTCAGACTAAACAGATTTTTATGGTTGAGTTTAAAGCGATGACTCTTTGTTACTATATATTTGGATGGAAATAAATTTGATAAATGGTTAGTTTTGTTCACCGCTGCTCTGCTCTCAAAGCGCTTTCAATCAAAGAGCTATGTCTTTCCCTCTTTCCTTTCAGAACTAGAGTTATGGTCCTTGAAAAACGGAATTTCTTTTGAGATTAATAAAGTATATCTATGCTTCTGTCTATCTATCTGAAGACGACATATTATCCGTTATGTGGTGAAAACTATAATTATTATTGTTATTATAATATTGTAGCCACAGCTGCCCTGCGACAGACTGACAGAAGCAAGGCTGCCAACTTGCGGCATCAGCTCCTCCGCCCACGACCAGCAATCACGCACACATCACATTTGTAATAGGCAGTGTGGGTGGAGTGTCTTGCCTAAGGACACAACATTTTAGTGCTCTGAGTAACCCAGTGATGAAGGAGAACCATTATATATGTTTATGTACCATTATATCCATCATTATTTACCATCATGTAAGTTTTATATGTCTCCTTTAAGAAAATATATAATTGCAATATCTGATATTTTCCATTTTTGCCCCCAATGTTCAGCCCTTTTTTTTTTAACAATCTTTATAATCTGCCTGAATCATCACACACATTATATTAAATTGTCAGTGTTAGGTTTGATTTTATTATTCTTTCTGTACCTCAATTTCTCTGGTCTAGCTGTCTGCTCTTCTCCAGGTTTCCTTCATCATTCAGACCTCTCCAGGGGGGTGAGAGCTGATGAAGCCCGAGCTGTGGAGGCTTTGATCGGGGAGATTGTCCAGAGTGTGGCCCCGAATGCTGTGGTCACTCTGACAGGAGGCTTCAGCAGGTACAGGTCTACAGCCTACTGCACTTCTCACTAAAAGTACTGGGGATTATTGTCATATACACCATAGGAAACATGCATTTTGAGAAAACAGACTTTGAAATGACATCACATTTGAAAAAAAAGCCCGTAGCGTCTCACCATTAGGCCATTTAGGGAAATCCAACAATATAAGATATACTTGGCATGTTGTGCAGTGTGTAATGTTCTCCCACAAACCAGAGGGTAGCATGTTTGAATCTCACCTGTGGCTGGGATACAATTACTCATTGCATTTATGTTGTCTTGAGTAAAATCATCAGTAAAATCAAGAACATAAATATTGAAATAAACATATTTGTTTAAGATAGACATGTAACTGTGCATAACTGACACAAACAACAGAACAATACAGCTCTATACCAACTGTATAGGGGAAATAATTATAATATACAGTAAGTAACTGTGTGGGCAGGTGCATTAGTGAAGCTGAGTGCATCCTCGGGCATTTCAATTTAAAAACTGCATAATTTGAAATGACACATGACGATGACTGGCTGTTGTTCCCTGTATGTTTACATGTCATTTATGTCAGATTCATAAAGGAAGATAAGACGCATTATATTCAGTTACCGTAGTTACAGAGTGCGGGAGTGTTTTTCATATTCACAGATATGTATTGTATTTGCATTTACAGTGTATGTGTAGTGTGAAAGGTGCACTATGTAACTTTTCTGATGGAGGGTCCCACCCTGAATCAGAAAAGTAACAGGTAGTTAAACTTATCCATCTCCATGGAAACAAGTAGGACGCTCCACCAGGCTGATGAGGTAAGATCTTACCTCAAGTGATATGAACTATATAAGTCATATGAATATATATAAGTCATATTAATGTATTTGCTATGTTATGTAAATATGTACTCCTATGGGCAGAGAAACATAATTAGAACTGCAATTAGACCATGGCAAAGGATTTAGACATTAACAGGATAAAACGTATGATTTATTAGCTATTCCAAAGTGCCCAATCCCCTTTGAGAGCTGTTGTAACTCTTAATGGTCTTCTATGGAGCACTTATTTTTCACATTACATAATCAAAATGATCAGACGTCTTAATTGGACTCACGCAGAGCTATAATTGGAGGAGTCCATTATCTGTAAGCATGCCATTTACCTTTATGTGGTGGAAAAAGAGAATCCTCCAGGCATGGTTTTTGCCCAGCGGGGAGCATTTGATGGCCTATTAGACTGAAATAACTTGATATGCTTATGCTAAGATGCCAGCAGCAGCACTAATAAACCGCTAATGCTCTTCACAGGGACAAGATCCTCTCAAGAAAGTCCCATCAGAAGTGGAATTTAATAATCGCTTATTAGCTTGATGTTGCTCGCTGATAGCCCCTCTCAGAAGCTTGCGAAGTATCTTTAAATAGACATGAAAATGTGGAAGGAAAATCTGGAATCTTTATCCATGTAAGCAGGCTAGAAAGTCCTCCAGTCCTCTAGTGCAGGGGAGGGAAGGTATAGTGAAAACTGGCACTAAGCTAAGACTAAATCAAGACTAAACAAGGGGCTAAATTGCAAAAATATTAACATCGCAAGATTGGCCAACTTGCAGTATCCATATTGTAGCAAAAGAAATCTTGCAATGTTAATGCAATGTTAATGCTAGAGTGTTCAATTTAATTCAATTTATTTTTGTAAAGCCCAAAATCACAACAGCAGTTGCCTCTTAGGGCTGAGTGTTGAGTCAGGAGGGACAGTCTGCTGTGATTGTTTATTTGAAAGTAATGAAATTTAGGAACAGGATTATTTTTTAAGGTAGGAGGTAGGTAAGGTTAGGGTTAGGAAAATGTTTTGGATTATCATGTTAGCAGAAGCAACTTTTGTCAACCAAATTTGTCACCTACAGCCTTATTTCAACACAACAAAATACAACCTATTCAGGTTAAAAAATATATCATTTTAGGCCTGTTCATAGCAACAGGAGCTAGCATGTTACCGTGACAACCAGAGCTATATGATCACGCTTGTCCCTTCGGACCAGACTATCTAGCACTAACCATCTCCCTTTCACTAAGGTTCCCCATCTTGTAGAAATTTAATTAAATTATTAAGATGGAAAAATTGCTGTGTTGTATAAATTAGGCCTTAATTAGGATTTGGTGCATTTCCTTGATTTGGTGCTGAAATTAAGATAAATATTTTTTATCCAGGTTACGTCCTTGTTTCTATGGAGATGTATTACCTTAATGCTGTACTGTGAAATATTTCAGTTAGTACATTAGTGTCATAGCATGGAGACGAGCACATGGTGGACTCTACACTAGAAAAGTTACATAGTGCACCTTTACATTAAGTTGTTCTCTTTTGATGTGCCCCCCTCTCACTTGCTTTCCCCTAACATTTTCTCTCAGCCCCCTCTCTCTCTCTCTCTCTCTCTCACTCTCTCACTCTCTCTCTTTCCATCCCTTCTTTAAATTAAGTGCCGAAGTAAAACCACAACATGTAAACAACTGGTGTGAACTTGGAGTGTGCGTGCCGAGAACCGTTCAATTATTCACTGGAGCTGCACAAAGCCCATGAAATATGCAGCTTATTTACAAACGTGTGGGCGACCGGCGACAGGAATAAATAATACAGAGGTGCGAAGAGTGGCTGCAAGTGCGCACTTCTAATAATGGGTTTTGTGTTCAGAAAAAGGGAGGCAAAGTGTGGGCTCAAAGTGAACCGTCAAAGCAGCGACTCAAACAAGAATCCTGTGAATATGTGAATGTGCTCGTATTATCTGAAAACTTGTAAAATTGTGTATATTTTTCTGTTCCGTCAGCCAATGGTTCTTAAACCTGGTGCCACCAGATTGTGATGATGTCATACTCCCAACAGCAACTTTTCTCTATTGATTACATTGTACTTTGCCATGAAATATCCAAATGGTAAATTCACAAATGTTGAACCTGATCATTTCTATTACTGACAAGACCAAATAACTCACTGCATTTCAACAAGAATCTACATTTAAACAATATTCATTTTAGCTGCCCCCCATTTGTATTAAATATTATTGGCCTATAGAATGTTATGATGTCATCTGAAACCCAGCAATAAGCAGCTCTTGAGGTAAAAAAATATGTCCGCTGTGTGCTGTCTGCGTCCAATTAGGAAGCATTTTATTGTCCAATAATCAGGAATGTGTTAGCATGCTAGTTGTTGTTAGCTTTACCGTCACAGCAAAACTGGACACTGATCTTTGAGAGTTGTGAAACTTATCATTTATAAACTTATCACGGTGAATAATGAGGCTGCTTGAAATGCATAGGGTAAATGAGCAACGCTGGAGTTTGGACCACTACAAACATTTAAAATGAACTAGTTTTTCACATTTTTAAGAACATAAAAAATCTAGCACTGCATCTTTAAAAAGGCAAACTTTCCTTCTAAAGCCGATTATCTTAAAATCCAAATAATTTGCTTTGGATGAACAAAAGTACAAGGTGACATCATTTATTTACAGCAGACCTATACATATTTTGAACAGAACTTGTTGGAAAAAAGTAACACCACAAATAACACCCTGTCTATTTATCCTTCTCGTAGCTAATCTTGACAGGACCCTCCTCTTTTTAGAACAGTGCCAGACGCCATTGCTCCACATCTGTCACTCCTGTATCCTCCTCCTGTTATTCCTAAGGTTAAACACAGTTCTATAACACCAACATAAACGCCTCGCACGTCCTGACACCCCGAGAGCGAAAGGCCGATAGAAGCAGCATTTCCTAATCTATTTTTAATCCCTCTCGTGAACGCGGCATTAAGACTTGCCACCCTTCTTCTGGCACAACTGTCCTTTTAGAGCGGCTAATGTCAACGCTATCGACAAATCCTGCTACGACGCCTCTTCTTTCAAATGGCTGACAACGTGGGTTTTACAAGTGCTGTGATTCTCAAGCTGTGGTGTGCACACTGGAATGGGTACAACATTTTAGTGATATATAATACTACTGAAAATATGATACTACTAACAAGAGCCCCCTTACACTCTTATCTAAGTTGTATTTTTGGTTGTCAGATTAATGGTGCTGTATCTGCTGAGAAAACACACAGCTACTTTATTTTAAATAGTTTGCAGTGGTCCAAATTTCCTCACTTTCATAACACATTCCTAGCATCCTACTGATTGGTCTCAACACATTCAAAGTACTTTTCACAACTTCCAGAGACAAGTAGACCGTTTAGCTTAATCCCGCTATCAACATAAAAACATCATTGGCTGAATGGTAAAATCAACTTGCCCACAGGTCGGCGATGCGATTCCAGCTCCCACAGACGAATGCTGTTGTTGTGTCCTTGGGCGAGACACTTAACCCACCTTGCACCAACTGTTCCCACAGACGAATGCTGTTGTTGTGTCCTTGGGCGAGACACTTAACCCACCTTGCCACCACTGTCTGCGTACACTGGTGTATGAATGTGTGCGTGAATGGGTGAGTGGTTCCTTGACGTACAGGGGCTTTGAGTGCCTTGAAGGTGGAAAAGCGCTATATAAAAATGTGACCATTTACCATTTGCTGTCATGGTGATGCTAACAACAACTAGCATGCTAACAACCCACCAGTCTTACTTCCTGATTCGCGGATGATAAAAGCGTTTCATAATTAGCACACAACTGTCTAATTTTGACCTTAAGAGCTGCTTTAACAATATGGAGCTAACTTTACTTCATTATCAAATTATATTTTTAGCTAAAGTTTATCATAATCTTGTTTTCTTTGTTGTCTTTTGTGTGTAATAGGTTTTACTGTTTCGTCAGCTGTGGTTGTTTTTAGATGTAAATGCTAATCTCCTACAAAGTTGCAGCATTTATCAGTTGAATTTGCTGTAACAAACTAGTATTTCCTATTTGTCCATTCAAGGCACGCCTTACACCGCACCTCAGTGATTTCCCGCAGAGAAGCATCAGGAGATCAGACTCGAGCCAACGGTTCAGAGCTGGTTGTGGTGAATGTGGAATTCTCAGATTAAAAGTCCAAAGCGCTCATTCAGCAAATGGAGGACTGTGAGGCATATGTAAACAGCTCCACTACAGTATTTGATCAAAATGCTCATAAGTGCAGTAACAGAGGCTTACTCAGAGAGAAACGTAGAGGAGCACAAATATGAGAGAATGCAACAATATAATGGAACTGCAGTATTAAGATTTGTACATCAAGAAACGTTCTCTAGTCCAGGCAAAAATTCTCACTATTAAGCTCTAATAATCTTTGATCAGCATTTTGAGATCCAAAATTGTCTAATTTACCCATAAAGTCTGAACTCTTCTCCAAACCACTTCCTTTCACTGACAAAAGATTGGCTGTAAACCTTTTGATTGAAAAGACCGTTGACCAGTTGAAACATTTTAATCTCGATTCAACTCAATTCAAATTTGAGTGATGGCACAGCTGTACTTTTTGTGGCGTTTACTTAAAATTTACAGGGAAAAGAGTCTGCAAAACTGATTTAAAGTGTAATTTCATTGATAAACTTTACTGTCCAAACGAATTTTTGCCTCTTTCATTAAGCCACAACATATCCGAACATGCCATACTCCAGACATTCAAGGCGCTCTCTCGTCCCTCCTCGATGCTGCGGTTTCTGTAGGCGCCTCAACCCTCCACCTCACTATCTGCACCACAGAAGCAGAACCATCAGCCTTCTCAGCCTCTCCATCTGCTCCTCTTCACTATCACCAGTGTCTAGGCGCTAAGGGAAATCTATCAATATCTATACATCTCTCTCTTTGTCAGTAGCTAGCTTAACTGCTGGGATCGAAGTGCCAAAGTTTATATAATCACTAAACTTCTAATTGCGTCTTCCTTTGTTGAAAAAGCTAAAAGTGCAGGCTGCTTGTTGACGTTCTAAGCGTTTCAGCGCAAGTATGAGTTCTGTCCCTCCTCTCCTGGTTCCCATTAGGAGCGCTAATGGCTTTTCTGTAATAGTATGTCATAGCTTTCTGACCTTTGAAGATTACCCACAATCCATTTCTGCCTCTGCTCCTTCCTCCTTTCATGTTGGCTGTCATTCACATGTTAGGTACAGCAAGGAGACATCAAACACCTCCAACTGTGGTTCAGGCTTCTCAGATCTCGTATTGTCCAATTTTTATAAGAAGGAAAAATTGCCAACCATTTTTTGCAATGACCAGTGTGATATAGTTAAGTACAGCTCATTAAAGGTGCACCGTAACTCCACGGAGATGATGTTGCTTTACCTGAAATGTTCCACAGTATGGCATTAAACTTATATATCTTGCATTTATTCTTTACTGATGTTATTTCATTGCATTTGTCTTATACAACACTTTTCCATATACTCAAAGTGGGTATACATTTTTCACGCTCTTTTATTGGTGAGTATCTACTGACAAAAACCTGGCCTTTACCATTACCAACCATTACCAATCACTCAGACCCACATTCATACGTAGGCAAGGTGGGTGGAGTGTCTTGCCCAAGGACACAATGACAGTGTAAGCACAAATGATGATGAAATATTGAGTCATACAAACAATAATAATAACATCTTGAGTATCACACATCTTTTTTTCCTGATAATTTTGGTTCAATTAACTAGAAAAAAGGAATAGTCTCAAATGCTATTCCCCTGCGCGGTGTTTTTAATAGCTCTGTCTGCCTCTTTGTCTCTTCATCAGTTAAACGCAGCGAGTACAAGAAGATAATTTTCATATTTTTTGAAAGCGGTGCCTGATAATGTGTTTTTACCTCT
>KN483444.1:25042-56046 GCA_000787095.1 Periophthalmodon schlosseri | reverse complement strand
GAGTTTGGGCACGATGTGGACTTTATTGTGACAACAGCGGAGGCGGGTGGAGAGAGCCTTCTTCTGCCTCTGATAATGGAGAGATTACAGGAGCAGGTGAGGGAGCTGCTAATGCTTTTACACTCAGGGCGCCTCACAGCTCACAACTGAATCTTTTATCACATCTGGTGCAAAGAGTACGGATGGAATTAGCAAGAGAACACAGGAAATGTTTGTGTTTTTTAATTACAAACATTTTCTGGTTAACAGCTGTGGGACAAGATCACGTGCCACAGTATCTCACGAGACAAAATTATCACAGGATTGTGCACGCACGAGAAAAAATATTTTGTGAGATTTTTTTCCCCATGTTTTGACGTTTGGATTGGACAAAAAGGGTTTAGTGTGAGTTATATCTTTAATAGTTCCAAAAAAGACAGTACTAGAATGGCAACAAAAATATAAAATAAAATAAAAAAATTGACCAAAATTGGAAACTCAAAAATTTAATTCAACTGAACAGAAGTTTTAGAGTGAAGATGTTTCTCAGCTCAACCAAACCAGGAGGGGCTAACTACACTGAAACTCACACACCTATTTGTTTACAGTCTGCTATCTAGGTCTGTTAAACTGTACTAAGTGTGAACTGTGCCTGCGTCATTTTTTGCATAACTGTTCAGGCCTCTAATGGGGCCCATCGTACCTCAACGACTGAGGGATTATACGCACATTAAAAAATTATGTTAAAATCTTGTCTCGTTCTCGTGTACCCAATCTCGTAACTCGTCTTGTCTTGTGGAAAAAATGTCTCGCCCCATCCCTCCTGATGCACCTCAAGCAGGACAAGTGGCAGCGCTGGCTCTGTGTGTTTCATTAGTCTGTTCAAAATTGAATGTGGGTGTATATTTACCGACTACTTGTTCTAAATAACAATAAATATTTTTTATATTTAGCTACAAATGCGCAGTTCTTCCGGGCCGGTAATCATTCAGATAATTCAAAACGGCATCGGTGAAGTATACAAAGACATGTTTTCTATGTATTTTCAATCCAGGAGCTCAACATGTGGAGAATGGTAGCTAGTGCTGCACTGTGGCGCCCGATGCAATGCGTACAAATAAAAGCATCTCCTTCTCTATTTATGAGTGAATATTTCAGACTTTAGACCTGGCTTCACTCCTGGGGCCAGAGATAGAGACTTCCCTGAACCTGTGGGAGCCAAACATAGATTTAAATGTACTCCTCGACGAAATGGTCCTACAGTTTCAGGTACAGGTCTGTTATTTATTATGAGCGCTCGACAAGAGTTACACAGGTCAGAAACTTTTCAGACATTTACCTCGGGTCACTTCATTATTTACATGCAGGACGAAAATGTATTAGTCATCAGTTTAAAAAAATCAACCAGCAGGGGGTCGTAATAAGTTACACTGGCGCTGTTGAAAACGAGACAAAGCCTGTGTTTTCTATGTTCACTGCAGTGCAATATTGTTTATTATATTGGCTCTTTTACAATGTCTTGGGTTCGATGCGTCATAGGTCCTCTTCATGTCTGGCCCAGAGGCGACTGTATGAGGACAGAACATGCAGCTTGCACCAATTTCTGTTCTGGACATTCAGGCCAAGGGTGGCTAGAGTGGATCTAAGTCTAGTCCAAAGCTGGGCTAGGCCAAATACAATATAATACAACATTAGGGCTGCACGATTTGGGAAAAAATATCCAATCGTTTTTTTGTCAAGCATTGCGATTTGGATTAGATCTAGGGGCGACAGTAGAAATTTGCGATTTCGATTTGATCACGGTTAATCTTGCTGCCCTACTTAACATACTCAACATTTTTACTCATATATAATAAGTAAAGGTCTATGTATCTAAAGGTCTATCTGTCTATATTCAACAACTTCTATAATCGTATAAACATTGCATTTGTACACATATCTGTTCATCTGTACTACTTACTGATACTATCTACGGACTTCTCTGCACACGATAACGCGCCCTTTAACATAAAACCTAATCTACACGACTCCATTTCCAAAGTGTGGGCCAGAATCCTGATAAACCCCATTGTTATCCACAGGGACTATATTTAGATAATGGAGCTTTGGTGAGTGGGTCCCGCTGGCATCGCTCACAGCCGTATCTTCAGAGCCTGAATACAGCACACGGGGCTGCTACCTCTGATTTATACCACTCTAAAGGGAAAGATTTAGAAAAAAGACCACAATTCAAACAGTTACTTAGACTTTTAAAATGGGTTTCAAGGGCTAGTGCCTTCACCAAAAGCATTAAAGAGGGGGTATTATGCAAAATCGACTTTTTAGCTTTCTATAATGTTATAATGTTGTTCTCTCATCAAAAACATGCTTGGAGAGGTTTTATACGTCATACCAGAACCTCTGTAATCTAGTAATGTAGTGATCTCTCTGGGGTCCTATTCAAACCCTCCTTACAGTTCGCTGAATCTGTCCAAGACTCAGCCCACAAGCCTACTCATCCATACTCCCGACAATTTTTTTTTTTTTTTATGCACTACAACTTCACAAACCTGATGCAATGTGCAGCTGCAGATGTTCCAGTAGTTTAGTGGGATGCACGCCGATTGTGTTGCGAAAGGGGAGTGACTTGGAGAGTAAAAGGAGGGGAGACTCAGAGTGTCAGAAACTTAAACTTATTAAATACGTCAATATGTTGTTTTTGGTGAATATAGCACTTTCAAAACAATAAAAGATAAAAAAAAAACAAAAAAAACCATCAAAACAGTCATTGTGATTTTCATGAAGGAAAGCTGATGCACTAACTACAATCACAACTAGTCGGATTTAAAGGGCCAGCGCCCCATTCATCGTAAATAGCTATTTAAATTCATTACAAAATATTCTGGCTAACTTTGACAAATATATTTACGTTTAATCCCTGCAATATGACATTAATTGTGCTTAGATATGATGTCATAATAATATTACTAATGTGAATAATTATGAACTAATAATAAGTTCATATTATTCAAATATCACCACGCCAAGCCTCTTGGGCCAGAGGAAACACGGCATAGTGCACCTTTAAGTGCCATGTATCGACACACAGTACACACAGTACACACAGTACACACAGTACACACAGTACACACAGTACACTGCAACAAAACATCCACAGGTGTATTCAGCATGTACGATGTATTCAAATGAAATGCACAGTGCTGTGTTGTGAGTGGCTTAATTACTTGCACTACTCAAATGCTGACAGTTATTTGAAGCTAATACCACAGTAATATAAATATCAACGCTTCAGAGAAGTGTCTAATTAAAACAGAACGTAAACATTTAATTAGTCACAACAACAGTCGCTCCTTAATGACTGATCTATTTGTTCTCGCTTTGCTTCTTTAAGCTCAGAGGATTTATTTAGAGTTGCGATTTAACAAATGACAAAGGGCTACTGTTGGCAACTAAACAGATGCCCTAAAAAAAACAACACAAGACTCTGGGAGCCTAGGTGATAGTCTTTCAAGCTTCTTGCAAGTACAGAGAGCTTCTTGCAGAGTACAATGTTCATATTTACTTTCAATAACTTTATTCATGAAAAGGGCACTACATAAATAAATTGTAGTTACAGCTAATTTGTTGCTATTTGAAGTTGCCGTTGCTGTTTTTGTTTTGCTTTTAACCATCTTTATTTCCACATAAAAACATATAGTCCATGCTTCAATTTATGTTGTTGCATCCTCTGCTGGTGTTTTTTGTATGGAAAAATCAGGACAGGATTGTTATTGTAAATTACACTAATCATGTAATATAGTTAAACAACCTAAACAGCTTCTCATTTTTTCATTTCATTTGTCTTTTATACAGGGAGAGCCAATGAGACTACCACGCTCTGGTTTTCATGAGGGCCCGGTTTAGACAATACAAACAAAACAAATAACTGCATAGGTCCATTTAAAAAACATTAGAAACAGGAGCAGGTGTGATATAAATGTTTATCACCAGTTTATTAAAGTGCTTTTGTGGCACCAGTGTATCCAGTTTTGTCCTTGAAATGTATTCCATTTTTGGGAAGCAAAATAACCGAAAGCTTTTTCCCCCATTCAGTTCTAGTGCAGCAATCATGGGATCTTGGGTTTCAGAGTGATAGAAAATTTGGACCATTGCCACAACAAGTCCTCAAATAACAACTTAAATAGGAAAAGTAATGTAACAGAAACTCATGAATAGCGCTATCCACCTTATTCAGAAAGTTGCCAGAGGCGCTGCCATAAAGCCTCTTTTCGGTTGTAGGTTCTGCCCTAGACCTGCCAATCTCAGCGGCAGATAAGTTCAATACAAAATACAAAGCCATTTTAAGACCTCCCAGAGAAGGGTGCATTGTTGACTCGTTGGTGCACACGGACGTTGAACATGTTACACAAATTAATCTATATCACATTTTAGCAGTAAAACTTTTCTCTAGTTCTCCATTGAAATGAATGTGATTCCTACATAACTGAAAGTGACAACACAAATAGTAGCGGTTAAAAATAAAACTGGGCAGGGTGGAATAAGGTGGATAGATTTAAACATCAGCATTGCATAGTTTTTATATTGCGAGCTTTTTCTGAACGGTTAAAAAAATCTAACAGATTATGATCATGACTAATGCCTGCATAACCACATGGACTTATAAGACCTTGGAACTAATTTTCACATGGGTCTCACCTTTGTCCTTGCATTTGAATGAGGAATTATGTAAGGTACCGGTGCCGTGTGTGAATGTGTACTATAGGGGGTGGTAATAGCTGTCAGACGGTGCATTAAGGCTTTGGGGCAGGTGTTAAAGAGGTTTTAGGACATCCTCTTCCTTCAGGACAGGGACAGAACGGGTCTATACTCCTCTGGGACAGGAGACCGCACAGGAGTGATTAAATGTACGGAGCTGAGGTCGGATCCAAATGTTGTAACCTTGTCATCTGCCATGGCGTCCCTCTGGGTTTGGTGGTTATCTTTGGTAAAGGAAGGAGGAAAGAAAGGGATCACAGTTTGAATGGTTGTAGTTACTAAAAGCAGGCTCTTAGTTTCATTATTTATTTATTTATTTATTTTGGAGGACATAATTATCTTCTAAGCATTGGTGCCTACTTTGCTTCATATTAAGTATTTTTTTTTATTCCATCACTATTTTATGCTTTATACTGAGCAGGCTTGAGAAGGATTCAAACTGCCAACTTTTAAGACATCTGCTGTACCACCACGATTGTTCTTGTATATTTTTTTCATTTGGTCAAATTTGCAGTTCCAATTAGGGCTGAGGAAAAAAAATCTGTTAGAATTAGAGAAAAAAGGGATGTTTTAAATTGTTTGTGCCTTGCTTCTGTTTCTTCATTTTTTGCATGTTGCTGCTTAAAATCAAACTTCAATCTACCTTACCAAAACTGACTTATCACCAGTTTTTTCCTTGATTTTTATTGTCCTTGAAAAACTAGTTAATTTACAATTTTTGCAGTGGTCCAAACATATTCCTCACTTTCCTAACACATTCCTAGCACATTCCTGATTTCTATTGACTTTCCCATGATGTTACACAAAGAAGCAGTGTGTTTCAGGTGTGCGTTCAAATACATCCACATCTGTGTCTCTAATAAACTCAAATGTTGTCAGTAAACCTATCAGAAGCTTCCAAAGACATGACATCATCATCTGGGTTTTCTCAAATTGTTTAAATGCATAGTAATCTTACTTTATGTAAACTTCTGACTTTGAAGAAAGTCATGAAAATTTGTCAGAAAAAACCCTAATTCTCTCATTATTCTGGCATTTAGCAAATTGAAATAATTTTGGTAATCCTAACTGACCTAAAACAGGAAAAGCTTAGTCTGATTTCATGTCAGACAGTGAGAAAAAAGCGCATGTGTCTTTTTATATGTGTATGTAAACTTCTGGTTTCAACTGCACCATTCATCTGGACTGGGGCAAGACAAATTACTTCACTTTTTTACATGGAAAAAGTGGGTACAGCCTCTTAAAGATTTTACTCTGGAAAAAGCACTGTATATATATCAAAGACATTATCATTACAGTTATAGTGATTATACAGACTGGACAGAAGATGCATTACACAACACAGACCGAACACTGGCCTATACATTACTCTTATGGGGGACACGCAAGGCCTCAGTGATTAACCGCAGAGAGCTAAATGTTGTAACCTTGTCATCTGCCCGGGCTTCCCATGGGCTTTTGTGTCTTCACTCAAGCCTAATATCACAAGCACACCTCTTTTATAGAGCCGGCAGGGAGTTAAAAATACATCTATCTCACAACGTCCTTGTAAAAATGATGATTTCTCCTCCTCCCTCTCCACACTGCTCACAGTCTGAAAGCATAACTGCAGGGCAAAGGGAAGGTCAGGCTCAAGCTACCCAGGCAGACGGATAGGCCCTGGTAATAGTAACAGACCAGCTCCACTCCATCAATCATCTTCTATGAACTAAGCTCGTTTTGAGTGTATAAGGAACACTCTTTATTACTCTTTATGTACTTGTGGTCTCAGTCTGTCTATTTTTACTCAAAATGTAGTCAATTTTTTATATTTTTGCTTTAGTTTCCATTAGAGGAGAATGTGTTTATTGTGCTCAAAAACAAATAAAAACATGCAGGCAGCTCCACAGACCTGGCTTATACTTGGCCTGGAGTAGGGCCTCCTGCTTGTCTCCATGGAAATGTCGTTCCTTTGGCTATAGTCTTCCACAGTATGGCATAAAATGTAACCATCTCCAGAGAATGTCCCCAAGTATGGTTTTAACTTTATATTTCTGTAGCATCAAGCCGGTGATGTGCCTCCTCTAGAAAGTTACCTAATGCACCTTTAAAAGTACAGTATGTAACATTTCTGGTGGATGTTTATGCCACCTGCTTTGCCTGAAACTTTTCACAGTATGACACTGAAATGATCATCTACCTGAAAAGTTAAAGGTCTATCAAGTCCAACATTTTCAGCTTTGAAAAAGTTCAAACCTGATGTTGTAGCAGAAAGGTGGCAGCCCATCCATCATACGTGGTCTAAGTAGTGTATAAGTGACTGCAGAACCCGGTGTGCATGGGCTTCATCATAATGAGATTGATTTGAGCGTTATTGTCCTGTCAATGTGGTTAGGGATACAGGAGATTTCCCTTTCCTTGAATAAGATGAGTCAGACTGAAGCTGTAGACCAGCGCTGGGTTTTATTGCATTCAGAAAGAACTGCAAATATAAACCACAAAGCCCATATGAATAGTATCAGATAACGTGGTTACGTGGATGGATATAAAGAAACTGAGGTTGCATGTTTCTCCCCGTGTCTGGGTGGGTTTCCCCCATCCACCCAAAACATGCACAATAAGTAAAATCCTCCAGCTAAGGTAGTTCTGACCAAGAGTAGCTCAAGCTTGCCCCCGTGGCCTTGAAGAATGGCTCAAATGCCAAGGACAAAAGTTTACCTTGACCTTAAAGCTACCATGCATACGTTTATTTTATTTTATTTGTTTTTTTCTTTTACCCGTAGATGGCAGATGTGAAACCTGTTCCCCCTTCCTCCCCTCACCTGGCCTTTGTTCATGCTCACCTGTGCTCTCTTCTTCTCTTCTTCTGTCAGACCAAAGCTGGCACACTGTCAGACAGCGGTAATATAGATTGCATCTAGTGGTGGTATATGAGAATACAACAGGGGCCAATCCAATTACAGATGGTAGCTTTAACCTTAAATGAGCTGTCAGGAAGGAAGGAAGCATTTAGACTTGCAGAGAGCTAATTTCCCAATGGGGACAGTAAAGTATACCTTAACTTTGATCAGTATTTCATGCTAATATTAGATCCTAAGATGGATGTTGTTAATAATCAAGCTAGTGGACAGTACTTTAAACTTTCATTCCACCACACTAACCAAAACGATAGTCCTAGAGATGTTTAAGCAGCATTGCCACCGCAGACCTCCATGTAAAACCCCATCCCCTCTTCATTTCAGCTAATGGCCTGTGCATCTGTGGCACTGACTTATTAATATTTTCTCCAGTGGCATTAGTTTAGAATAT
This sequence comes from Periophthalmodon schlosseri, assembly GCA_000787095.1. Taxonomy (NCBI): domain Eukaryota; kingdom Metazoa; phylum Chordata; class Actinopteri; order Gobiiformes; family Gobiidae; genus Periophthalmodon; species Periophthalmodon schlosseri. The sequence continues at coordinate 48,024 of KN483444.1, read as the reverse complement.
GTCCACACGGGCCTAAATAACACTATCCTCCCTGACCCACATACTCTCTCCTGCGCCGTGCTCTGGGGAGTTTTCATTTGAGATTAGACAGTCTTTAAGTGCTTTTATGGCGTCACTCTGGCCTCATTATCGGAGTGGGCACTGTCACTGCCTCCAGCTAAGCTCATAAGCTGACTCAAGGATCTCCCCTCCAACTTACCTTATTACGAGGAGGTTAGCGCTTATCTGGCAGAGCAGGGGCCTAGTGCCAGGCAGAGCGGGGAACTTTTGCATGTAATTTCCAAATATGAGCTACTACTACTGACTATAATTAAAGTTGCATTACCTCAAGACTCAAAGTAAAAACATTTCACAGTGTAGCATTTCTTGGTTTTATAAATATTCCAGACACTGTATATCAAGCTAAAATATTCAGGTAAGGTTTTTACACTACAGAACTGGTGATTGCGCATTAAAAACGTGAAATTATGCATTATTGTAGCTTAAATCCCCTTTTAAACATGCTTTTGGTCACCTTGATGTAAGTATTTCACATTATAATGGACCCATGTGTTTGTTGTCAGCATAATTTGACTGCAGAATGATTCCAGTGGTGGCTTATTGACTTAAAAATGATTTTTACCTATGACGCAACAAAACTGGCAAAACGTGAAGAGATGTTATGTTTGATGAACTAAAACAAAAATGCATTGTCTAACCTTTGTTGCCCGCTATATTTTTGGTGCCGAAATAACTAAAGATTTAAGACATATTACTTATGCTAATGCTGGGGCTACATCAGTATGCAAAACACTTCTACACATGGTAATGTTTTCCGTCGATGCTATGGTGTTACTCACTGGGGTTGTGTTCTTGTCAGTCACCAAAAGAACCCTGGTGTTTTTAATCAATGTTATTAGGTGATACACAAAACCTAATGTGCTTGCAGTGATCAGCAATAATAATTAGCAAGGTATCCGGAGTGGTGCATGGGAGGAATGTGCTACTCTCTCCCAAAATGGCCTCCACCTCTGACTATAATTAATGGTAGTGGGTTGGTGATTAGTTTGAGCCTTTTGCAGTTTGTCAGTCAAACTTTCCCCCTCCTCTCCTTTCCTGGGGCCCTTTGGGATGGAGCTGCTCTCTCCCTCCCCCCCCTCCCCCAAGCATTACCATCTTCATCGGTCATGCTTTGCCTAAAATATTCCACAGTATAACATTACACTTATCTATCTCCATGGAGCCAGCAGGAAGTGCTACCAGGCCAAATTATATATTTTTCCAAGGTATTTTTGAGTCAGTTTGACACATTTAATGACATAACTGTGGAACATTTTAGCAACGCAACAACATCTCCAGGAGACAAGAAGTTGATGGAACACCTACCACAAAAGTGATGCAGTCCACCTTTAAATAACATGATTTGGCATTTGAAGTTTACAACCTCTCCTAAATGGTACGGTCAAACTAGAACACTGTATTAATCTAACTTATAGTGACCCGATAACATTAGTGATTATTCTGTTATTCCCTAACAATAATATTATTACTACTATTACTATTACTACACGTTTTCTTACCTGCTTCTGTATATATACTGCACTGGGAAAATGTACATCAGTAACCCAGCAGTTAAAGGGCCCATATTACGCCATTTTCTGATTTTCTTTGGAGATGTAGACAGACTAATAATAAAGGGTTTCTCAAACATGTGTGAAATGAATGAAACAAAACACAACTCCAGGTATGTTTGGTGATGAGGTAACAACATTCTAACATGGCTTAAGGCTCACAAGAGTCAATTTTGCGTAATATATCACCTTTAAGGTTTTTTTTTCCCAGCCATTTTGTGTACTTTTTATGTATTGTTTTGGCTAATGCATCTCTATGGACATTTTGACAGCTAAACATATATGGAGAATTCTACTAACACTGTACAATTTATAATGCTCCATTTCTTTTACCACTACGGAACCACTCGCAGTTTATTTCTGTAAGAAGGCTGTACTTTGTGTAGTCACTCGCTCACTTAGTTTCTCAGCCCTCTACACTTCTATCTCCTGCTCTCCTCAACAGCCCTGTGGCGTTTTGGCTCCGATTTTCATTACCTAAGAAGTGCTGCCATTTACCAGTAACAGGCTTTGGAGCTGTGGACAAGTCTCTATTGAAAAGTACACTTTGTCAAGCTGTTTTCAGTGTGTTGAAATGGGAACGGTGACAAGTTGGCTTCTAAGATAGGTGCGAGTGCTTTTACCGGTCTCAGCCACGACAGTAGGAGTTTTAATGCAGGTACATGTGCCTGACGTGTAAAGCAGTTTTTAACACTTAGCTTTAGCCAGCCACCATCCAGTCAAGAGTAGACATTCACTTTGGTCGATGGAAAATGTAGTCATTGTTTTAAATAGTTTATTACTTCCTGTCTTGACGTAACATACCTATCTTCAGATATCTTTCATCGTTTTGGAAAATTTCAATTGACATTTGAACATACCATAGCTGTAGGGTGAAAACTCAAAGCCAATAGGGCTGGTCAATATGGTGATAGAAATTGGATCATGTCAAGGCAATAGAAAAATACAAAGTATAAATAATAAAAAAATATGAAAAATACTGGAATCGTGATAAAATTCAAATCGTGGTCTGGCCCCAAGAAATTCATGATTTTTTTTTTTTTTTTAAATTCTTTTTTGCTATATCGACCAGGCCTACCTTGTAATGGTTGCTTAAAGGAGACATATCATGCAAAATTGACTTTTTGAGCTTTAAAACATGTTTTAAACATACTTTGAGTTATATTTTATTTTCATTCATGCTTTCATTAATTCTGTTTACAAGGTTGTTTTTCTCTTAGCACTCAGAAATCACTCTTCCCCTTGTTAAGTTATACACTGGAAATACATTAAATCTCCAGCACAGTCCATAAACCTTCACAGGACTAGTTCAGAGCATTTCTTTATTCAAATTTAGCTCACCACAACAGATGGGTATATTAGCATGAGCCCATTGCTAAACGGCTGCTAAAAGGCTTGTTTTTCATGATTCACTGCTAGTGCTGTCAGCAGAGGGGGCTCTAATGCAAATCCAATTGCTAGCGGTGTATGTTTTCTAAATGTTGGCATTATTATAAGTTTATTATTTAATCATGTTTAAAAGCCATGTTACACTTTAAATGTAATCTCCTAGTTTAACAATAACAATGAAAAGTTAACCTGTTACATACTTGGGACACAATATATCAGAGAGACTAGGGAGACATTTTGGAGCTTATTTCAAACTGGTTTTAATTGTAGGATCTGACAACCCAAACAGAGGAGCTCAATGTGTTTTCTAAGTATATAACTAACTTGAGAGATTTTTTCCCCTCTCTTAAAGTAATTATACTTGAAAGAATTATACTTGTAGAAACACACGTGTTGACTTTCTATTGTGAAAGATACTTTCTTCTGTTCCAGCGTTAGCAGCAAAGAACCGCAAATGTAAAAGTAATTAGTCTGACATGGGTTAAAGTAGTGCAGAAATCAGTTCGAGGGGGTGCCACTTGTTAAACATGTGTTGGGAGAACACGGCAGCTGTGAGCCTGTCTGTGCCTGTCTGTGTCCGAGGGAGAGTGGATCACAGACGGGTGTATTAGGGCTTCACTAGATCAATACATGTACCACACAAAAGCTCCTCTTATACCACTGCATTACCTGGTTTTCTAACTGTTAAAGAAGAATGTAGGCATTTAAATCTAACTTGTCCCTAGCTCTCACAAACCCTTTTTTCACATTGATAGTATTCACAGGCATGGATTTTCAGACGTGTGAACAGCTTTAGAACAGCTCCTCAGACATAAGTAAAGCAGAGTGGGCAGTCAATATGCAGTTTCACGTTTCCTTTTCAGCAGTCAATGAGGACCATGACTAAAAGATTACAGGTACACGGTTCTAAATGCTATATAAGTTAGTCCGTTAGTATAATATAGGAGGATATGTAATACAATTACAATCTTGCCATTAGGCCTTCTCTGTAATCTTACCATTAGGCCTGTACTGTAATTTACCATTGTGGGACAAATAAAGGTTTATATTATCTTATATTTTCCAAATTGTTAGGGTGTGACTGCATTAAAATGTTTATTCTTAGTTCCAAAACATTGTGATGGCCAAGTGTTTTAATTTGCTACTTTGGTTCACAAGATGAATATCTAGAATGTGCTTCACATGAGTCTGCCATTTGTTTTGGCCAATCCTACAACTAAAACCTCAAAAGGACTAAAAAGTGCTAGTACAGCTTCTGCAGCTCAGTGAGTGAATTCTGGAGGTTCTGAGCTTTTATATGAGACATGGCCTGTCCATTACTGACAATGAGAAAACATGTCCTCAGTTTGCAAATTAAAGCAATGGCAAATTGGCAACCCAGGTTCAGTTATGATTGTAGTAGTGTTGTCACTATACTAACGTTTCAAACATTAAGTAAGATACTTGTTCAAAAGGATATCTAGTATCGATTAGTATCTGATTTTTGCTACTTTTGACAACTTTAGATTGCAGTACCTTTTTATACCAGTAAGAGCACAGGCTACATACTCCCCTAGCTACATTACACTGATACTGTGTTTGAACCTGATCCTTCAGTGCACTGCCTGTTTGTGTATGCTACAGATCAGTCTCCCTCACAAAATGACGGCTTGTTTTTTTCTGCCTGTCAAAACCCCACTCTTCTCTCTCTGACAGCTCTGGCCTCTTTTCCTGGAAAGGCACAGATTATGAATAAATCATCCCTCTGATATTAAAAGCCACAGAAAATACCGCTATCAACTGTCTTTTTAATCTCCCCTCAGGGTCTGCTGCTGTTTCAGGCCTACAACCCCTCCACATTTGACCTGCAGAAGATCCCCTGTCGCCGGTTCGAAACCATGGACTTTTTCGCCAAGTGCTTCCTGATCCTGAAGCTAGAGGGCAGCAGAGTGCAGGGGGGAGTGCAGGGGGGAGTGCAGGGGGATAGAGGATGGAGGGCAGTACGAGTGGACCTGGTGGCTCCTCCAATCGAACGCTTTGCCTTCACTCAGCTGGGCTGGACTGGCTCACGGGTAAGAGACTCTAATTAAAGATGACATATGATGACACTCTCCCAAATACTTAATAAACTTAAAACTATTGCATGAGTAGATCATAATTTTACATTTTGGTAATTATAAACCGCAATAGAATAGAACTGATAGGCCCCACCTCTTCATAGAGAAGGCTTTTCAACGTAGCAAGCAGCGGATTGGCATTTACTTAATTTCCCTTAAAAGTGCATTTACTTAACTGGTGAAGGGTCTGCCACCAGTTTGTCTCCATGGAGATGTCCTTGCTTTGCCGGGTGTGTTCCACAATATGGCATTAAACATATATGTCTTTGTTGAGACGCCGGTGACGCCACCAGGCCAAGTTACAGGTCAGATCTGGGAAGAGGCGAGTCTCCTCACAGTAAGAATGCATTTTTTAGCAATATAAATGCATGGAATTGAATAAATACAATATGGGTAAGTTTAATGCCATACCACGGAAAATTTCAGGCAAAGCCGTAACCTTCATGGAGACATACAGGTAGTGGAATCTCAACCAGAAATGTTTCATAGGGCACTGTGAGTCGCCACCATATACTACTTTGTTATGTGACACATAACGAGAACAACTCTCTCTTAGGGATGCACCAAACCAGTACTGAAATCAGTATTGATTGTCAGCTCAGGCTGTCAGCTGTCAGGCCTGTCACGATAACAAATTTTGAAGTACGATATATTGCTGAAGAAAATATAGATGATAAACAATAATACTGACACAAATTTAAGCCACTGATACAATAACCCAATAAATAAGTGAAATTATCCCCCAAAAATATTCTAAATGTACGATATGGTTAAAAAAACACAAAATTGTAATAAATAAATACCAGAATTAAAGACTTAAGTAGTTAATTTGTATCCATAATGAGTCACAGAAGTTATTTATTCAACCCTCTAAAGCTCAAATCTAATCGTAGAATAGGAAAAAACAACTAAAAGTTCCTGACTAGTACAAAGAAGAAGTACCCAAATTGATCCCCAAAAATATACATAAATATATATTGACAGTGACAGGGCTAGTCAGCTCTATACCTGATGTTGTGTAAATGTAAATGTGGCCATGATGGCAGTAGTAGAAACTGATACCAAGTGTCTGTGCTGTCACATGACATTCACCTCTCAGCAGCGAGTGAAAGCTTTTAACAGTGAAACATGGAAATGAAAGTAAAGCTGACTGCATATTCAGCTGTCTAATGTGTTCTCTTTACTGTTCACACCTTTGGATATCATGTTTGAGTGGCACAATCTGAAATGATTACTTTTAGAGTAGATGATTTAATCTTTTATTCAAATCAACTGACATGTGAGTACTGATGCCACGATAACAAATCACAATATCAAACAATTGTCACCATTTTTCGGTTATTTGCGGATACTGACGCCACAACGGAACAACAGTGAAATCCATCATTTGGTTTCATGTAACCTATTTTATACTGAATGATGAAGCAAAGGCAATGTGACAAAAAATAAATAAATAAAATAAAATAAAAAATACCCACACATTTTTGGAGATTACAATACATTTTAACAACTTAAAATTCTGGAACTATTATTGTTTTATTTATATAGTTTTTAGGTCTATTCTGACCTGCATAATTACAATAATGAATTAACCAGTTAATACTGACAACCCTACTTGTACCTACCTGTAATTTTGCATGAAATAGAACCTTTCAAATCCAATTGTTTTGTTTATGATTTTCACAATGATTTTCAAATGCAATAAACATAGTATGTTTGGCTTCAGCGAGTGGTTTTGGACATGACTAAAATCACTCAAAGTGGGTTATTATTGTGCCAAAAAATTGCGCTTCCCCAAAGTAACAACTGGAGCACCTTGAGCCAGGCCTGAAAGTCACCACGAAGACTTGTATAATAAAATATCAGTAATGTCTCGTGAAAAACTTTGCAACCTTGACATAAATAGTGGTAGTTCTCCACAGGAAATGCTTTTAAGCTTCACCATTTCCTTTCAAGGCCATAAAAGTCAAATAAATCAGGCGTATTTGATTTCGCTCCATTGATTCTTTGTGCCTTTGCAGCAGTTTGAGAGAGACCTCCGGAGGTTCGCGCGCATCGAAAGAAACATGATTTTGGACAACCATGCCCTGTATGACAAAACCAAGGTATGCACCAATCTATACGAGGCATATTGGAATTTAAGCTTCAAAAATGTCTTTAGATATGATACATTTGAGCCATTGTCAGTATTTTTTTTGGTTTGGGCAGGGTGAGGTCATTGACAAAAGTTTAAAAAATCTATTTTTTATAGTTGGGAATGGAGAAATATTTCAGTGAGTTATGTCCACTGAAAAGCATTGAAGGGATGTGACAAAGTGCTTTAAGGAGGTAGTTTCCATTCTGTTATTTTGACTTGAAATTTTATAACAATTTTTATTATAAATATTTGTATATTTTGCATAAGTACACGTAGGAATAGATTGGAGATATGTTATAATGTCCCCTCATCAAAAATATGCCTGAAGTTGTTTGAGATGCCATCCATGCATGTTTGAGTAATCTGCCGATCTCTCCCGGGAAATTTTCGAACCCTCCTTGCGGTTAGCAGTATTATCCTGCCCAAGGCTCCACCCACAAGCGTACGTCACCCATGTTCCCGCATGGTCAATTTTCATAAATATACAAAAGCAGGATACAAAACAATACACTACAACTTCACAAACTTGATGTAATGTGCAGTAGTTTCATTAGCGAGATGCATTCTGATTGTGTTGTGATAGCGCTCTGAAGGGGGAGTGACTTAGTGCAAGGAGCAAAGGGAAACTGAAACTTTTTAAACATATTAACACATTGTTTTTGGCATTTTCAAAACGATAAAAGGTAACATAGTGATCTAAATATGGTATGTGTTAACGCTAGCCGTAACCCTTTGAACTTGGAGTTAGATTGAAAATAGCAGCTGACTTTTTGGTACACAAAGCCATAAACAAAAAAAGTATATATACATAATACATTGCAGTTACACAATAAGATCTTATGGTCTGACATGGCTTGTTGAGCACAGTTTGAGTGACAGGAGACAGGGTCAGATATAAACAGCTGATGTTCCAGAATGTCCTGACCTTTGAGCTCTGGCTGACATGAGTTGTCATAGTGATGCGAGGGAGTGAAGGAGCAGACTTCGAGACACACAGCAGCATTCAGCATTAACAGTAAAGGTTATTATACTGTTGTGACAATACCTTTTTAATGTTCATGGGTTTGCTATTTTAACTATGTAGCATCTTAGGTAGTTAGATTAGTTATAGGTTATACCGTCATTAAACTGAATTAACACAAAACTAGTAAGATTACCAATTAAAGTAATCTAGGAATTTGTGAATATTTTGTGTGGAATATTACTGGCTTTGTAACTTTTAATGAGGCAGCAGCTCAGTGGATTTAGCCACTAAGGTTGACAATGAAATCCCTTAAAAACTGTTTATGGTTACAATAAAGGTGCAGATTGAGGTGAGTGAACCAATAAGACTTATACTTTAGTTTCAACATTCAGTGTCTAAAAGCTATATGGACTCCTGCAAAAATGAATGTGATTCATTTGTTAATATAACATTTTTGGACAAGCATTGCGTTGAGTCGTGATTTTGTAGTGGCTTTGCGATATGTACATTGTACAAGAAACCCATGCAATTCAGAACACTAAACGTTTGTTCATTCTGCTTTCTGATTGGATAATCATCCTGGGAACCAAAACACCAAAATATAACAAACTGACATGGCCATCATGTTCAATGTTTTTGTAATTAAGAATAAATAAGCATAAGAATTGTTATCAGTAAAAGCTATGTTTAATTTGAACATCTTTACCTTGTATCTGGAGTCACACATAGGTCATGTTTTACAATCAAATTTACAATCAGAATCTTACATGCAGTTCCTTTAAATTGAGACTTTGATTTTAGTTGTGACATATCAACACAATTAAAATGTTTATTTTGATCTTTAGATGCCCCAAGCCTATTCAGAACTGTTTCTAATCTCTGCACACTGTAAGATCGTTATAATGTACCTGATGTTCTAAACAGGTATATGCACAGCATGACGTAAATTGACCAACATAAAGCAATACTGAAAGGCCATCCAAAATGCCTCTGGTGTTGATTTGGAACTATCCCAGGGATTTGTGCAACATGGAGCTCTGTGTGTGCTCATGAATATAGGGAGGGAATTAGAGACAGAGCAGTCGTCCCTGGAGATAGGAGTAGAAGATTTTGCTTCAACTTTCTCCAAATGATCTGCTATTATTGCTCTAAATACACCGCAAAAGTTCACAGCTGTGGGAATATTTTTAATTATGTTGCTTAGTGATACTTGACAAAAACTTCTCTCCTGTTCCCCCATATACACGGATATAAGGTGCATAATTATATCACTACAAGTTAAGTGAGCAAAATCTATCTTAATGCTAGGTTTATGCTAGGCTTGTTTAATTGCGTTGTGGTCCCTGGGTTCATTTGCACATTTCCAAATGAAATAAAAAGCATCGCTGTAACTTTAATCTGCTTTACATATACTGTAGCTATGGTAAATATAGAAAGAATTTGCATAGAAATGGGTGACACTGAATATTCAGTTAACACTTTCATAGCCTACGAGGCTAAAGCTAATTAGGTTTTATACTGTTAATTCACACAGTGGGTGGATATAGCATACTTTATAATAAAAAAGTTGTGATATGCAGTATAGTGGAAGTTTAGCTTTACGCCTATAGCAACTAGTGTGAAGTTGCAGGCAGAGGTGACATCCTCATCAGTTCTGAAAATATCAAAAATAGAACATTAGAAAATTAACTTCTGGATGTGTCAAAGAGTAATTTGAAGCTTTTAGCAGACCCAAGAGACAGCGCTACAGTATTGTTACTCCATTTACACTCTTACAATAGAAAGATTAGGTGGTTAAAACATCTCATATTAGTCACTTTTTCAGCTAAGGTTACATGTTGTAAATTGATTGAAGAATACAGACTAAACTTAAGAGGCAGTAATGATTCCTGGGCACAGTGTTAAGTATAAACCAGACAGAATGTAAGCTTTTAACCTTGTTTTCCCCATCAAAAACATATCCATAATTATTTTAAATCTGGATATACTTGCGTGTTCCAAGCACGGTGATGAAAACGTCTTAACACTATAGGGCATTTTTACTCAAAAATCCCTCGATCAGTGGCAATAAATCAAAGTTACAAGCTCAAGAAATATAGAGCTGGCGTAAATATTCATAAATTTTGATCCTACTGCAATATTAAGCGAGGATTTATACATTATGTGTCAAACACATGCCTCCTGGCGAGGTGTGGAGTGTGTCGATCCTGAGTCGAGCCGTCTCAAGTCGGGGCCCTTGTGTGTAAGTTTTGAAGTTTTAAGACGAACGTGGTCACATCCGTTTAAAGTTCATAAAACCATTCTTTACATCAGATGTTTTCACTGGTGGAGTTTAACTTCCTTAACAGTATGGCGTCACTCACCACCTTGACTCACTGTGACAGCTGTTTACTCTTGGAAGCAAGGAACTAGAGAACCGCATTGTGCACAAAAAGTAGGTTGGCCATTGCTATCTGTGAGAAGAGAGCAACACTGTATAAAATCTATTTATAAGGGACTACTTGATAGACTGCCTGAATGTCTCACTTGCTTGTTGAACTTTGATATGGGAAGTTTTAATACAGGGTCTCATGATTGTCTATGTCTAAAAACTGACTGCACTAGAACTGAAATGGGAAAAAAAGCTTTTGGTTATTTTGCTTCCCAAAAATGGAATACATTTCAAGGACATGCAAAAGTGGATACAGTGGTGTCACTAATGCACTTTAATAATCTGGTGATAAACATTTATAGTCACACCTGCTCTTGTTTTAATGTTTTAAATGGACCTATGTAGTTATTTGTTTTGTTTTCTTTTTTTGTTTTTGTTTTTTTGTTTGTATTGTTCTGTATTTTAACAGGGCGAAAATGATATATCACTGCCGGGTATCCACAAGCTTGAATACTGCAAAGATATACTGTAGTTAGTGCTAAGCATGGGCCCAATGATACAAGTTTATTGCTCTCTCCATGGAGAGAAGAATGTGGCTTAAACCCCACCAGAAAAGTTACATGGTGCACCTTTATCTTTAATAATGTGAGAATGGTACTTTTGATGGAAATTTCTATCATGAGTTTTGGACAGTGGTTGTTGTAAGGGCAGAGATGGATAGGCTGAGGAGGCTGATGGCTCTCCTGCAGATGAGATGTTGGATGGTTGAGAGAGTGCATTTATATGAAGTACTATGAGACACGATTTGTTGAGTGGCAAAGAAAGCAGGCTGTGATTGGCTGACAGCAACAGACAGGTGACAGGAAATAGGTTGGTTGAAATTATGGTTCAAAAATACTTCTTTCTCTATATATTTTGCCTACAGGAATCTTATTTCTTATTTATTTCCCAGACAGCTCCTCACTAGAAACAGCATATGCCTCAAGTGTAGCTTAAAATTAGATTGACACGTCTTCCCCTCTCAAATGCTCGTATTTTCAGGGGAGGAAACTTTATCGCTCTGACAAGACGACAACAAAAAACCCAGAGACGCATCAATCCTAGTGTCAGGAGTCTGGGAAACCCTTGTTTATCCTCTCCCTGTATGACGCCTGTCTCATTTCTGATGCATGGGGCTCCTATAGTGCTGCAGGGGGACAGGGGCTGATCAATGGGGGACACCCTGTCAGTAGGACGAGAGAAGGGAAGGGGGGAAAGAGAGAGAGGAGCAGGGATAGAGAGAGAGGAGAGGGGAGTGGAGGTCAGACAAGCTGGTCGCAAGTCATTGGTTGATTTTATTCAGCACTAGAAGCACTGTATCTATATGTAGAGGGTTGTCACAAAACGGAAAAAAAAAACCAATATCCAAGTACTAATCGATAGTGTTAGGACAAGACACTATCATGGCACTACTATGGCACTAACATGTCAGAGAAGTCCAAAAGCAGAGCTGCTTTAAAGTGTACTCTCTGAGCCAGAGGAAGCCAGTGCAGAGACCTGAGCACAGGACTCGTGCACATACTTCTTGGTTCTAGTCAGGACCTGAGCAGCAACTTTTTGGATGTTCTGCAGCTGTCTTACAGTGAGCAGGCTGTTAAAGTAGTCTAACCAACTGGAGACAAATGCATGGTTAAGTCTGTCCAGGTCTGCTTTAGACAGTATACTTTTGATTTTGCTATGTTTTTAGATGATAAAAAGCTGCAGATGTTATTGATTTGATGTGGCTGTTAAGTCTGAGTTCATTATTACTTGTAGATTTCTAGCCTGATTTGAAGGTTTTAGAGCGACACTGGAGGTGACTGCTGACACTTTCTCTTTTTCTTTCTGTGGGCCAAAGACGATGACTTTAGTCTTGTCTGAGTTTAACTGAAGAAAGTTGTTGCACTGTTGGATGCAGTGGCAGAGTGAATCCACTGGTCCATATTCACAGGCTGCCAGTGAGACATAGATCTGCGTGTCATCTGCATAGTTGTGGTAGGACACATTATTAACTGCCCTAACGGCAACATGTAGAGATTAAACAAAAGGGGTCCCAGGATTGACCCCTGGGGCACCCCACATGTCAGGGCCATGTGATCTGAGATACAGTTTCCAATTTCTTCCTGTCTTCTAGATAGCAGTTGAACCAACTTTTGGGCAGTACCAGAGATGCCCACCCAGTCCTCCAGTGTCTGTAAGAGGATCCCATGATCAGCGGTGATCACATTTGATACTGTGAAAAACAGCACTCAGATCTAACAGGATCAAGACTTTGCTTGCATCAGTGTTCAGGCAGATGTCATTTGTCACCTTGATAAGCGCAGTCTCTGTGCTGTGGTGGAGTCTAAAATCTGACAGGAAAACTTCAAAGGGGTTGTTCATTTGGAGAAAGCTAATAAGCCATTGGTAAACAGCTTTTTCAAGGACTTTGCCTAAAAATGGCAGATTTGAGATGGGTCAGTAATTGTTCAGTACTGTGGCATCAAGACTGCTCTTTATTTAGGAGAGGCTTGATAACTGCAGTTTTCAAAGCTCTTGGGAATGTTCCAGATTGAAGTGACATATTAACTATGCAAGTGAGTGGTGATAGCAAAGTGTTGAGCACAGACTTTAGAAATTTAGTGGGTAACACATCGAGTCATGTATGAACTCAGACTGGTGATGATCTCTATGACAATTTTGTCAGTTACAGGTGCAAAGTGAGTCAGCTCTTAGTGTCTAGGTGGCTGCAGGGTTGTTATCTGTGTTGTGGAATTGATGGCATTTTTAATGCCTTCAACCTTGCCATTAAATACTGCAAACTCATTGCACTTAGATGTGGAAATTTGTTCTAACGGCAGCAGAGCTGGAGGGTTTGTTAATCTGTTTACTGTTGCAAACACAAAAATACCTCTCCCTTATTCTACATAAACTGAAGTTGTACATGTACATCTTTTCTCTGTAAATCTCATAATTTCCACTTGGCTTCCACTTGGCTCTCCGAGACTCCCTTTTCTGTGCCCTGACTGAGTCATCATTCCTCCATGGCATCTTTAACCATTTTAACCTTCATCAGGGCAATGGTGTCTAGAACATTAAAAAAACTCAAAGTCAAAGATTTCAACAAATCATCAACATTAGAACATGAGGCATTTTCAAAGTGTATCATTTCCATGAGCAGCGCACCTGTGTTATCATTGATGTGTCTCCTTTGAACAACTGCAGGACCAGCCGCTGGTTTGGGAATAACAGACAGGTCAAAGAAGACACAGAAATGATCAGACAGAGCAATATCCACCACTTTGACATTTGAAATATTTACTCCCTTGTGATGAGCAGGTCCAGAGTGTGTCCTCTGTTGTGGGTGGGCTCGCTGACATGCTGAGTCAGACTAAAGGTTTCAAGGACAGAACTGAGCTCTTAAGCGTTTCTGTCAAACACATTATCCACATATACATTAAAATCACCTGTAATGACTAAACCATCAAAGTCTGTGCATACGACTGAAAGCATCTCAGTAAAATCAATAAAACTTAGACAGTGCTATGCCTTTGAAGCCGCACGCACGAGACCACGTGTTCATGTGATAACTATTTACTTATTAAGGGAAAAGACTTGTGGCAGCTTTGGTGTCCGTCAAAAGTAGAATCTAACGGATTTGATCCAGAGCTCCGCGGCACCTCTGCCGGCACCACCGGACTGCACGGTGTGCCATCTGAGCTCCTCTCGTATTTGGTACTATACCAAATACTTTCAGTAACTGTCCTTGTGTTAGCCAGTCTACGTGGTGTAACTGCAGATATAGCTCCATCCAGATCTGGGGGAAGGCAGGGAGTGGTTTGGGTGAGCGACCAGGTGAGGGTTGAGGAGGCAGAGCAGGGGGGAGTTTGGGTGAGGGACCAAGTGTGGGCCAAGGAGGTGGAGGGGGGGAGTTTCGGTGAAAGATGAGGGGGGATAGATGGGTGCACATTGTCTTGTAAGACAAAAGAAAATTTTGTCTTACGAAATCTGGTCCAATGCCAATTCCCTACTAATCGGTACTAAAGCTTTACTAAACCTGAAAAACCCAAATAGGCGACATTTTGACCTTTCCTGAATAGTTTTAGAGTAGTTGATCTGGTTGGTGAGACCTATGACCAGCTATGAGACCAGATAAACTACTGATATTTTGTTGGTTGCAAATTGAGAGACATTTCACCGCAATTACCTAATGGGGTACCTAAAAAAAGATAAATACTCTGTAAACTTTATTTGTGTGTTTTTTATTGATTCCCCCTGCACCTTCACAGATGTGATGTGTTTTTGAAACAGTGTTGTCAAAGCTCATCCCCTGAGGCTGTCCTAAATTGGATAGAGACATCATTAGCTCCAGCAGGTCCGATGATCTTTTTTTAAGCATTTGATAATAAGACAGAAGCTGGTCTACATCCACTGAGAGGCAACATAATATTAAAGTCCGCTAAATGACATCTGCTAAAATAATATCATCCAATTGACAGAATTTATTTGATCCCCATTAGTCTGTATGTGGATACACATTTTACCATTAAACATGACCTTCATAACTACTGTATAAAAAGTTCATACATAACATAGTCCTGTTCCAGTAGTCTACATCATGAAGCATTAAGCAAAAAATAGATAAAATATATCAATAATAACATTACATTGAACTGGGCTGTCTTTTATTATGGATCCTACCCGGACAACTGAGGGATTACACGGACCTTATATACCAAGTTCTTAAAAACTTTAGTGATACTTTTTACCCTGTAGCTGTCATTCACTACAAAACCATGAGACTTTATCTGGCTAAAATTGAAGGACAGCAAAAGGCAAGGGGGCAGGAGGGGGCAGGAGGAGCATGGGAGGGGGCATAGACGGGGGGCAGAGGTCAGTGTCCCGGGAGTGTGGCAGGTCTTTGGCACATTTTATACAGCACAGCAGCTGATTCAGAAGCTGTTTATTCAGATGAAGGGCAGAGCTGACGGAGCATCCAGCCGTGACCTGCACTGGACAGGCCGGATCACAAAAAACATGGACAGAAGTGAAGTTACTGCATGTGGTGGACACGGGCCGATGGGTAACAAGAGGCCCAGGTGTAGAGGAGAAGACAGGAGACAAGGGAAAGAAGGGGTGGAAGAAACTGTAGAAAAATGATCATCTGTGGTATTGCGTTTGAGAGACATGTTTGCTAATTGTAATTATCAATAGGTTTCAGAGTGATAAAAAATGAGCATTGTGGTCTTGGTAATCATTTCTAAACAAGATAATATGTGTTTTCAGTAGTCAAAAATCTTCAAAATGTTGCGTTTAAACAGGAAGCTGAAACCAATTAAAAACAATCTAGGTATCATGTTTATGAGACATGTGCTAATTTTGTGTCGTTGTAATTTACACAATTCTTTGTACCAGTTAACAATTCAAAACAAAATAATCTATTCAGTGGTCAAAAGTCCTCAAAATGTCGCCTTTAAACAGGGAGCTCAAACCAATGAATAGAAAAAAGAATCTACACTATCAGTCAAAAGTTTGGACACCCTTTTTCATTTTTGTTTCTTCTTTATTTTCATTTTTATTTACATTGTAGATTCTCACTGAAGGCATCAAAACTATGGATGAACACATGTGGAATGCAACAAACAAAACGTAACTTAAAAATAACTCCAAACTTGTTTAAGACTTTAGATTTGAAAAAAAAATAGCCATCCTTTTTTTTTATCACTGCTTTTACGAATGGGATTCCTTGACCCTGACATAGCACACCTTGAATTGAAAACCATTTCAGGTAAAGCTCGCTGAAAGAAGACCAAGGGTTTGCGGTGCTATCGACAAAGCAAAGGGTCTTTTGTTCTTTGCTACATAATTACATATATCTTGCTTCATATATTTGAAGTCTTCCCTACGTATTTAAAATGTAGAAAGTAGTAAACATAAAGAAAAACAACACACATGAGAAGGTGTGTCCAAACTTTTGACTGGTACTGTATCGGGGTATCATGTTTAGAGACATGCAATTTTGATATGACATTGTAATTAACCATGGGCTTCATAGTAATTAACCATTTAAAACATTTTTTTTTCAACATCAGTGTCAAAAGTTCTCAAAATGTCAGCCTTAAAAAGGAACCCATGAATAGCAGTGGGTTGCAGTGTTGCACAGTAGCAGATACTCAAAACACTTTACAAAGCATTATTCACTCACGCCTTTGTCTCACTTGATGCTGTGAAGCTGTTTTTGTAGCCGCAGCTGCCCTGGGTCTGGGTCTGACTGACAGAAATTTGGCCGACAGTCTGTGATAATCAGATATATATTGTCACAAAGACTCAACATTAGTATTCACTGGTTGGAACTGGGATTTAACCATCAACTTTTGCGTTTGTGGTAGAGGTCTGCAATATAATTTTACCGTCCTTTGACTGAGACATAAACTTAGACCAGAACTAATACACTTACATACACATTTAGCATAGTTTGGTTGGATTGCCAAAATATGTGTAGTTATTGTGATAAAAAAAAAAAGCCCAAAAAATGTAGATATTCATTTTTGCGAAACATCCTCACCCCTAGTTTGTGGTCTAGCAAAGCCTCACAGCTGCCATGTTACTGTATCTTGTAGTTTCACTCCTAACTGGCCACTGAGTGTAGCCCACCTAAGACCTATAGTTGAGAGACTGTGCCATAACCCATAACTTGATTTTATATTTTAGTTTAGCTCCAAAACTGAACCGCATTTATGACTCTAAACTACCTCTGCACTTCAGCCACGCTTTTCAGAAATCGTCTTGAACACCAAGGCGTGTAGCTGTCGATCACAACTGTCAATCACTCCCAGAAGAGACGTCACATCTTATTTTTACCCCCAAACATTTCACTGGAATGAATTACTACACTCCGACGGGATCAGTGTTGTCCAATGCTGCTCTCATTGGCCTTTGGGCGGCACGGCTGTTTGTCCACATTATTTATGCATAGGGCTGCTTAGTTAAACAGTAGCGTGACTTCCTGAGAGCTGTAGTTTGAAGGTCAGAAAAAATAAATAAATAAATGAGAGGGGAGAGTGGAGAAGAGTGACCCGTATTTCATCCTCGCTCCACATCGCAACATAATTAACCTAATGAAGATCAATTAAGAGCTCTGTCAGGCCGTCACAGCACACAGCTCCTCGTCTGTCTCTGTCTGAAGTCTGCCCTGAAGCTGCAGAGGAGTACAGACCAAACAAGCAAAACTTTATGGCCACCTGCCTGTTATTAGCCCATTAATGATAGATAGATGTCCTTATTGCAGACTCGTGGTCTAGAGCAATGCTTGTATTCCTAGTGCTATTGGACATCTTTCGAACTGCCGATTTTTCCCTGCATAATCTTCAAAAATTAGATCAAATCTATATTGTTTAAAGTCCTATGTAATGTTTTAGCCAAAAAACTAAAATAAAAGATAATAAATAATTTTGTTTGGTCAGTGCATACCTCACTACAGTCTATATACATTATATTCAGTATGATGCCCATAAAATAAAACATTCAGTATGTAGAACCTTACACTCAAATCAAACATTAAAGTAAGTCAATGACCAGGTGTAGGCAGAAGCTGAAGCTTATTGTGCCTACCCTTATCTCCAATTACAGCTCGTTAATGGACATTCATCTATAAAACTAATACAGCAATTATTATTCTAATTATCACAAAACTCTCCTTACTGTTGTTATCCTTTAAAATATTTTTCCATTACTATTCTCTTAAAAATTATTTTGAGTGCAAGAGAAGTAGCTTGTTTTAGCTGATTGCAGCAACTGTTCCATAATTTAACTCCTTTGCTTGATAAACAATGTTGACTAAGAGTCATTGAAGAATTTCATTATGTTTTACTTTGTGCATGAACTTAGCCATCACCTCATGTTACATACTTTAGCTTTAAATAAGGTTTAAAATTTGTCTTTACGCCATGGATTTTTGTGTGTAAAAAACATGAAATTCATGGAAAAAGATATTATGGGACATTATTGTCTGTGTAATCCCTCAGTCACCCAGGTATGAAATAGAAATAGTTTTGGAGTGAAAACGTTTTGCTTCTCATCCATGTCGCTTCAGTTCTGGTCAGATTGCTGGTGGACACTGCCTAATATCACAACAAAGCAATGTGGTCTACTCCATTGAGTGTAGTGAAGAGTGCAGTGAGCGTTACATTGGAGAAACTAAACAGCCACTCCATAAGAGAATGTACCAACACCGTCGCTAGAGCACCTCAGGACCCCAATCTGTTATGCACCTCCATCTCAAGGCCACTAACCACTCCTTTGAAGATAGTGAGGTACAGATCTTAGCCAAAGAGAAAAAATGGTTTGAAAGGGGAGTTAAAGAGGCAATGTTTGTTAGGAAAGACAATCCATCTTTGAACAGGAATGGGGGGCTTAGGCATCATTATCTCCTATTTATAACTCCATCCTTAGACCTAAATCAAAACAAAGAAAACAATAGTGGTAGCCAGTATGCTAATATGTGTGAGAGCACCCATTAGGGGCCTGAATGATTATGCAAAATATGACTCAGGCACAGTTCACACTTGTGTACTTTAGTGTAGTGTAGTGTAGTTTAACAGGCCTACATAACAAACAGAAACTGTATACAAATAGGTGTGTTAGTTTCAGAATATTTAGCACCTTCCTTCAGATTATATATATATATATAAACAAAACTTTTTCTCCAGCTGACAGAATTGAATTTTTCTTTTACTATGGTATATTACATTATAAGAAAAAGCTAACAGTGTTTTTGTATATTATCAATGTCACATTACATTTAAATAGCTTGTATTGAAAACGCATTATAACTGTGGGTGACTTTTGCCATTAGAGATATAGGCGATCTTAGCTTTTTCCACTAATTGGCTGAATGTAAGGCTGAATGTGTTGGTTAAAGTGTGATAATTCTCCTATCACCTCCTCTGTGTCATCTAATTGGCCGCTGGTCTCCATGCAGTTTCCAGGCGTGTTAAGCGTGGTATCAGAGGGACTGCATGTGGAGAGGAGGGCTCACAGCGCACTGATTAAACAAAGGGGAAAAGTCCAGAAAAAACTGCAGCAGATGTCATTTAGCAGACTTTAATATTGTGTTGCCTCTCAGTGGATGTACGCCAGTTTCTGTCTTATTATCAAATGCTTAAAAAAAGATCACTGGACCTGCTGGAGCTAATGATGTCTCCCAATTTAGGACAGCCTCAGGGGATGAGCTTTGACAACACTCTGTCAAAAACACAACACATCACATCTGTAAAGCTACAGAGGGGATCAATAGAAAACACACAAATAAAGTTTACTGAGTATTGATCATTAGGTAATTGGGGTCAAATGTCTCACAGTCTGAAACCAACTTCTGGAGTCAGATATGGTGGTAATACTTGGCCATGTAAACTTGGTGTAATTATGTCCATAACAAAAAAGCATGTTCCTTATGGTGTGGTGGTGGGTGCCAACCATAGACTGTATAAAGAAGTGGACTAAGGGAGTATGATGTCACCCATAGCGTTCGGCTCCAGTCGAATGAAGCTCATTGATGCTAGCAGTTATAGGAGCGAATTTGGAGCAGAGTTCCAAACGAGTATCCTAGCAACCAAAGAGCCAATCTGGAGCCAGGCTGTTAAAGGTAACGTCCCTTCCCGCCCACACCGCTGGTTTAGCAACGCTGTCCATCGAGAGCGACCTCGGGAAAGAAGGTGCCTTATTTGTCTGTTATTAATGTTCATATCTTGGACACAATAGCGAAATTAAAAAAACAGGATCGTGTAGAGCGGGTTAATACGAACATTTTAAGAGCAAAATGACGAGCCTGACAGCAGCAGTTATGGAGAGAGGGGTGACAGTTTTTCAATGGAAAGTGAATTGAAGCCAGAGTCGATGAGCCAGAAGCACACCCTTGCTCACTTCCTGTTTGGAACGTGGCAATTAGCAGGTTAGCTATGTCCATTTATATATACAGTCTATGGTGCCGAGACAAGAGAAGAGAAGTCTTTACATGACTTAATAAAGATTAGACTGAAATTGTTGGATGTTTTTCCTTCCCAAACATATAAGCTCTGTTAAGAAAAGAGACCAAATGATCACATACAAGATATAACACAATGTTCTCTTAAATGTGTTCTTTTTTCCAATTTTTCTATTTTTGAACAGGGCGCCCATGAAAAGGAGAGTCTGAGTAATTTTGAACTCTCCCTGTATAAATAAAGATAAATAAATAAATGGCAGAAGAGCATTTGAAATATTCTAGTTAGATTGGCTAGGTCTAGGTCTGTATTCTGTATTAGTTATGTATCTTGATTTTCCAGTTGCATATCTCTATTCTCCTGCTGTTCTTTAACTTCCCCTTGCAACACTGAAACTTCCTGCTTGTCTGACAAATAAATCTAATCTTAACGGATCATGGTACTCCAATGACAGTGGTAGTGTGCGTAGCAGTAGTGCAAATAAAAACAGTGAGAATGAAAAGTTTTTAGATAAAACTTTGATTCTTTGATCACATGATAACAGCTGCTCACCTCAGCGCTGTATTGGAGAATGCTAATTATCGTCATGATTTTTAGTCCTTTTGTAAAATATACTTCCTCACAAAGCGCATGGCTCAGACTTAATTGTATATTAAAAATACCAGATATTGCTGTTACAAAATATACACAAATTTACTATCAAAAGACAACATGGTAACAGCTGCTCCCCTCAGCGCTGTATCAGTAGTTTAGGGAATGCTAATTATGATCATGATTTGAAGTGGGAGTGTGCAGCCTCTGGGGGAGTTATACAAGTGGAGCTGAGCAGTGCTTCGTGTGTCGGGGTGCTCCTGTGTCCTCTGCTGTTCTTCTGAAGGTTCCTCATAATTAATATGTTTAATATGAGCAGAGGACGTGATGAATGAGGACAGGTGGAGGATTCAGCTCACCCAGACAGACTGACTCCTCTGTGGGCTAGAGACTCCCACGACCTGCCTCCCACGCCTCCAACACTGAAAAAAATGAACTTAAATGAAGTCAAATCTGTATATTAATCATGTTTAGAGAAGTGTTAAAACTCAGTATAAACATTTCTATAATCTTGCTTATATCTATTGCATTGTCCAAGATTCATCTTGTATTTATTGACTTCTATGTAACTTCATTATGTGACTCAAACTTTCAAAATATCTTTGGATGGTGTTGATATATGTAGATCACAATATGGCAATAAACCTATCTATTTTGCTTAGGCATTTTAACTGCTCAAAAATCAAAAAAAAAATTGCAGCATGTAGGATAGATATATTTATACAATATTCCAGACAAAGCAAAAGCATCTCCCTGGAGACAAACAACTGATGGACCCTCGATCAAAAACGTACATAGTGCACCTTTAAATCAAAATTATTTGAGTTCAAATTTCTTGGCAGTTTTGGGGGGAAAAGTTACAGAGGATAATTAACCTGGCTCACTCCAGATTTATGTGCGTTTTATGTGCAGCACTCTGAATTGTGCTACACATCTATCTGGAATGGCTTTTGCTGAAAGTGATTGGGAAGCGGTAGACAATGGGAGCTGGGCCAGATGGATTCTCGTGAGCTTGTGAACTCACAAATTGCAAGGTTAGTGGATAATTAATAATAAAAAGAGAATCTAAAAAAAAGTTAGGTAAGTAAATCAAAATTATAGTCTTATAATTTGAAAAAAAGAAAAGTAGGCTGAGGTGGGGGGCGATTCTGGTGCTGCAATGGTGAAGGAATAGAACTAGAATGAATGACTTGAGTGGTAAATGGTTTGAGACACAAACAGGAGCTATTGCTGGGTTTCAAATGACATCACAACATTCTATAGGCTAATATGATTTAACACAGATGCAGCCAAAAATACAGTGAGTTCTTGAGTCTTGTCACTAAGAGAAATCATCCAGTTCAACATTTGTTCATTTACCTTATAGATATTTTGTGGAAAAGTACAATGTGATACAAACTGGGTCTTGCCGTCCATCTGGGAGTATGCATTGCATTCTAGAATCTGAAAATCACCAATAGCCTTATGGGAAATGCAGTCTTCGTGGTTGTTTTTATGCCTCAGGTTCATTACGTGTGTCACAGAGAGCGTGTGTGTGTTTGAGGTGATTACTCTGTGTCTGTGTGTGTGATTTATGAGGCTGTGGTCAGAAAGCTCAAGAGATGTCCTGGCTCTGGGCCGGCTGCACCGCTACTGATATGAAAGCTCCATTCACATGAACAGATGAGCCTGACAGAGAGAGGGAGGGGTAGAGAGAGAGAGAGAGGGAGGAAAAGAGAGAGAGGAGGGGGTGGGAGGGGAGAGAGAGGGGGATGATGGAGGGAGATGGAGAGGGACAGAAGCGTGAGGGAGAGACAGACAGAGAGAAGGACAGAGAGAGAGGGGGAGTGGGGTAGAACAGGGAGAGA
>KN483444.1:12769-25019 GCA_000787095.1 Periophthalmodon schlosseri | reverse complement strand
GAGAGGGACAAAGTAAGTAAAGTCAACTCTACAAACAGTTATGGATAGAGTGGGGAATACTTGAAGATGTTTTTAGAATTTGAATTAAGCACTTTCTTAACTGTTGGGCAACTAGAGATAGCTTCCAGAGGGGGTATTACACATCTATTGTTAACACGCCATATTTCTGGATTTCTTTTATTGTTTTGAAAATGCTATATTTGCAGAAAACAATGTTTTATAATGTTTAATTATGTTTAAAATGTTTGATTAGGTTCAGTTTCATTTTTACGCTTTTGTACTACAGTGATTGCACATTTTCTATTAGCGAGGCAGTTACTTCTCCGTCACGCCTGCTTTATTCTTTACAGTTTCAAGCTGCGGCCGATCCTGAAATGGTCGGGTGCACCACAGGAAGTTCCGAACATTAAGTTTCATATGTTTAATGATTATGTGCTATTACAACCTGTGGTCACTGATGTTTGTACCAGACCACCGTTTTCAAGCCATCTTCCATCTGCAGTCCTCATAGCCATTATGGAGCAACCAATCACAGCACTTGGATTAGTGTTGTTATGATACTACAATTTCAACTTGATTTTTGATGCTAAGGAATAGACTCAATACTCAATACCAATTCCAAAGCACGATGATAATAAAAAAACACTCTTTATTTAGACAATAGAATGTGATTTTCAACATTAAGTTATAGTACTTTCTTTTATATTACCATATCAGCCAGTTGTTTCCATAGTGGTCCATAGGAGTATACGAGTCTATGTGTCTTATACTTGTTCTGATACAGCTCAAGATCATTGTAAAGCTATTCAGGAAAGATTCATTTCTGTCCTGTTGACATTTTAGTTTCGATACTAGTTTTAGTGTTGATTAGGATCTGATTTTCAATACTAGAAACCATCCATATCTGATTTTCAATACTAGACAACCATCCATCCATTTTCTTCCGCTTATCCGGGGCTGGGTCGCGGGGGCAGCAGTCTAAGCAGGGACTCCCAGACTTCCCTCACCCCAGACACGTCCTCCAGCTCCTCCAGTGGGACCCCAAGGCGTTCCCAGGCCAGCCGAGAGACATAGTCCCTCCAGCGTGTCCTGCGTCTTCCCCGGGGTCTCCTCCCGGTGGGACATGCCTGGAACACCTCCCTAGGGAGGCGTCCAGGGGGCATCCGGAACAGATGCCCAAGCCACCTCAGATGGCTCCTCTCGACGTGGAGAAGCAGCGGCTCTACTCCGAGCTCCTGTGTGACCGAGCTCCTCACCCTAGAGGAAACCCATTTTGGTCGCTTGTATCTGCGATCTTGTTCTTTCGGTCATTACCCAAAGCTCATGACCATAGATGAGGGTAGGAATGTAGATTGACCGGTACATCGAGAGCTTTGCCTTTCGACTCAAGTCCTTCTTTCTGTCTTCTTGTCTACTAGACAACCCTAACTTGCAATTTGAAGCAAAGTGACTTCTTGGACCACGTGTATATGTGTCCATAGCACGGCATCACAAGCAGCGAGATTATGTTGTCATGAAGCATCATCAGGGCAGCTGTGACTGACTGGAAGTAGTGATTAGGATTGTCAAAAGCATCAAAACTATAAACTAAAAAAGTCACATGCACCGGACAGAAATGGATGTTTCCTGAATAGCTTTAGAATGATCTTGAGCTGTATCAGAATAAGTATTAGACACATAGACTAGGATACGCCCATGGACCACTATGGAACCTACCTGGGCGACTGAGGGATTACACAGATTTAAGACTGCATGGTAATAATACTGAGGCGTGAATGAATAAAGTCTAATGTAAAGCTCTCTGAGACCTGTGAAGTAAAGCCCAAAATATATGTAGGCCGTTATTTGAAATTATTACATAAATGGTACAAGAAGAATAGAGCTGATCTTTAATCTGGACTGAGCAGAGCAGGTGGCATTGGAACAGTTTAACAGCCCCACTGCAGTGATAATATCGCATCATAAAACGCACAGAACGAAAAGTTTTTACCTAATAAAAATAAACAACAATCTTAAGGACCATTCACTTCAATTATACTTCTGAGAGCATTACCGTCCTACCTCATTTTCCCACAGAGATGAACTAAGATGCTTAAAAAGTCATACGCAAAACTGTAAATACTGTCTTGAAAGCTTTATGTACTTTTAATAAATGTCTTTTGGGGATAGCTGTTAATACTTTAGTGCTAGTAAAGAAAGAAAACTTAGCTCCCACAAGCTCTTAACGACCCATTGTAAAAGTTAGTGCTATGCTTCCATTACCTTTATATGACAATTTTGCATTTTTAAAAGGTGACGCGAGGTTATGGGGGAAGTTGCGGAAGCTAGAACTTGCATATTCACTGCTGTGACAAAGTTTACCCCATGCCGCGCTGCTCAGTGAGCCCATAACCGCTAATATCCAAAATATAACATCCAATTAGTGCACGACGATTGCTGCGCAGCTAAATGCAGAACGCTACGAGCTGCCAGGTTATGGGAAATGCTCCACAAACCACCGAAATCAGCCCTGCTCCAATTCTGTCATCAGAGAACATGACATTATTAAAGGACTATTTAAAGCACGCACACACATTTATTATCTTTAATTTGTTCAACTCATTTTATCATCAAATAAGTGGAACACGCAGAACAAGCAGTGGAACTAAATGTATTGAATGGACCCTTCACAGTTGTCAGTGTACATCAGTGACTGTACATATAGGCGCCAAGTTATAGTGTATTTTCCTTTGCCAGATATGTCAAGCATTAGGGGACAATAATGCTGGTTGTGAAAGAAGAAGTCAGGTAGGTTAAGTAACGTAAAATGTTCACCCCTCAACCCATAGATCAATGGTTTGCTCCCTGCGTAGATCAACTTCTTTATGTTGTTGTGTCTTTGGGTAAGACACTTCACCCACATTGCCTTTGTGTGTGTGCACCAGTGTATGTGTTATTAATTTGTGTGAGAGCGTTGACGCGCATGTTGTTTGTGTGTGTGTGTGTGTGTGTGTGTGTGTGTGTGTGTGTGTGTGTGTGTGTGTGTGTGTGTGGGAGTGAGCTATTGGTGGTGGTCTTTAAGGGCCATTGGCTCAGAATTTGTGTTCACCTGCCCAGGAACTGCAGATGGAAAGTAGCAGTAGCCAAGTCTGGTACAAACCATCTTTTCTTTCATAAAATTAATGAGTTTGTACATGGGGTCTGACAAATAAACAATAAAGAAAGAAATATTTATTTCATTTCATAGTAGTATAGCTTGTGACCACTGAATCTGGATTTACTGAATAACTACAGAACAGTTTTGAGTTTGTAAAGCTTAAAAATTAAAGCATTATTATTACTTATCCTTGGGAAATTTGCCTTATTATTTGACCCATCCGACACTCACCAGGAGCATGGCCAATGGTCAATACTGTCATTATGTTAAGTTTAAGTTATGTCTCTGGCCCTGTAATAATGGTTGTCCAGTGTTAACATCAAGAGTCTCCTGCTTCTTTTTACAGCTCTGACATTGGTTTGACCATAGACTGTATAAAGAAGTGGACTAAATGAGTGTGACATCGCCCATAGCATTTGGCTCCAGTCAAATGAAGCTCCTCGAGGCTAGAAGTTATAGGGGCGAATTTGGAACCGAGTTCCATATTTGGAATTCCAACCGCGAATATCATAGCAACCATTACACAGCAATCTGGAGCGAGGCTGTTGAAGATAAGGCCCCTTCCCACCCGCACCGCTGGTTTAGCAGGGGGCAGGCACTTAGCAACGCTGTCAATCAAACCTGTTGCTAACGCTAGCGGGAGCGACTTCAAGGAAAGAAGGCGCCTGATTGGTCTGTTATTAATCTTCATATCTTGATTTACGGACAAAATAACCAAATAAAAACACCAGGATCATGTAGCACAGATTAATACGAACATTTTAAGAGCAAAATGACAGCAGCAGTTACAGAGAGAGGGGCAGTTTTTCAATAGAAAGTGAATTGGAGTCGATGGAGCTGGAATCACGTCCATGCTCACTTCTGATTTGAAACACGGCGGCTAGCAGATTAGCTATGTCCATTTATATATACGATATGATATTAGATATGGTTTTGATCAATCAAACTGATAATTTATTCTGTTAGTTTACTTTAAAATTACTCATGTGCTCATATGTATTATTTATGTTTCATAATTTTACAGTGTGCAAACTTATTTTAGAAATAAATCAAGTCTGAAACCAGCTTTTACAGCGATCAATAAACAGCAGTGTATTAATAAAATAACAGCCACTTTTAATCCACCATCATGTCCCTATAAATCCTTTTTGGCCTTTTGAAATATCAAAGCTGTGACTAAGTGGCAGACAATGACTATTATGTGTAAAATGTCCTTTGCAATATAACACAGTTGCACTAATAGACTCAAAGAATGACTCACATGCTATTCAATAATAATAATAATAATAATAATTCTTACTTATTGCCTGGTCAAAATATTGGGTTTGAAATATTGATGTCAAATTGTATTATGTGTTTTCTTATGTAAAATCTAGTTCACTGAGTTCCGGGTCCACTCTCAGTAAGAAATTTCAGTATATCTATTTCCATGGCAACAAGCAGGAGTCAAGACCAGACCAAATTACAGGTCAGACATATGGTGATAAGAACATGTTCAAGGTAAGAATGCATGTTTTTCAAGGGAATTTTTAGCAATAACAGTTGTAATTTAAAAATGCAATACAGCCTATATATTTAATACCATACTGCGGAACATTCTAGGCACAGCAATAACATCTCCATGAAGACAAGCAGGTGGCAAACACCCCCATCAGAAAAGTTACATAGTGTATCTTTACCAATGCATTTAAATGCCTCTCCTCTTTCATAAGATTAAAGTATGTGTGATGCGGCCTCTCTGGTCTCGTGAGCAGGTGCCGGTGAAGAGTGGATGAGTGGACAGTAACGGGACAATTGCACTGGGCTTTGGGGACTCTGCAAACTGGACCAGTCTGTGCACAGTTAAAAACACAGGAATTGTAGTGTAAAAAAAAATACTATGGGAGGTATGGGCCCTCGCACATATCTCCTCTTAGAATCAGAATCATAATAGGTTTTGGCATCGTCAGTGAACAAAATCCATGTTGAGTATTTTTTTTTTTTTTTTTTACAGTGCATGGCCACCCTTAGCACATATAAAGTGTTTTTACAGTGCACATGGCCTCTGATTCCATGTGAAGGGGAGGAGAGGTTTAATTTAGCGGATGGCAGCACATGGAGCTCTGGGCGTCGCCTGACAGACAGAGACAGAGGTGGGTGTGGTCCCTGTCCTCTATAATGCTCCTTACAGCTGCTCCAATACCACACAATATAAGACAGGTGCACAACTGCCAGTCATGAGTGAGATACTGTGATGTAGTACTTTAAATAGTAGATTTTTTTTATTCAGGCTTTATTAGGCCTACATACTAATTTCACATTTTAGTATACACCGATTTTTAGACTCCATGAATGTGATAAATTACAAAAGAAATGGGACATGTATGCTTGAAATCTTGGGAAGTAAGTATTTTGGGCACATTTAAATTGAAATAAATATATACAATAAAAAATGTTATCTCATATTTTTCTTATGCAGGTCAATTTTGATAGTTTTGGCTTATGGCTTTATGTTCTTTGTCTAATTACAGAAATCTAATGCTACGAGCAACATGTCAGTCTTCTTTCCAAACAATTGCTTAAACAAATCTTTGACTATTTACAGTATTTATTTCAGCAATAACAAAACACAGTGCAACTTTTATAATGGAGAAATTCATTTGTAGCAGTTTTTAATGGTGCACTTTACTTTTCTGACCCATGTTATAGCTTTGTAATGTCCCCAGTATGGCATTTTACTTATCTATCTCCATGGAGACAAGCAGGCAATGCCACCAGGCCAAGTTACATGTTAGATCTGTGGAGAGGTGAACCCGCTCACTGTAAAAATGCAAAATACGTTTGAGCAATAAAAACACTGCAACTGTCTAATGTCATATTCTGGAACATTCCCGGTAAAGCAATGTCTATGGAGACAAGCAGGTGGCTGACACTGGCCTAGAGAAATTACATATTGTACCTTTAAATTCACAATCACGTGCAGGTAGTAGGGTTGTCAAAAGTATAGAAAATCAGATACTAATCAACACTAAAACCAGTATCGAAAATAGACACATGATTTAACAAGTATCAATACTGATAATAATGTCATAAACTTGACAAAATTTGACCTTTCTTGAACAGCTTTAGAATTATCTTGAATGTTATCAACACCAGTATAGAAGCACATGGTAATTTAAAGGTAACATATTATTTTGTGCTGAACTGTTTTTTGTTTTTTGTTTTTCATCCATGCCATATCGAAATTGGTATCGAGTATCGAGCCTTTATCTTAGTATCGAAATAGTGTTTGAAATTTTTGTACTGTGACACCACTTGCAGGTAGTAAGAAAAATCCAGCAGTACAGTTTTTTTTTTTTTTCTCAAGTACAGTTTTTGAGGTCTGTTCACCTTCACTTAGTTTCATTTCCAGATTTTTTTCTTCCCGACCTTGATGGCACTTGTGCTCATATAAATTTTAATTAACACTGAGGTTGAATAGACCTGTGTTTGAAATAGAGGGATGAGCCGTGATCACACCACAAGGTCAAAATGTCTCCCCTTTTCTCCTTTTTAAGTCTCAGTTTGCAGCTATTAGCTTTCCATTCCTTTTTATTGATTTATATAGCGCACACTCTGACAATTATTGAACTATCTTATTTCAAGTGATGATTCATAGGGGGCATTCATTAGACATAAAATCATAAAATGGTAACGATACAGCCTACAAAGAGCACTGTGACATGTATTATTCAGCCTGACCTCAACAAAATGACTCCACTAGTTGCAAAAAAGCAGGGAATCTTTTAACAAGTCGAATTGGGAGAGATAAATAAATGATAGTACAGATCTCCACCAAAGCAAAAGCCCTACCTCACAAAGTTTCTCTAGTACCTGAAAGTTGAAGTAAGTGAACTAATAATTTGTTTATACTTGCCTGAATGGTTAATGGTCAGATTTTTATATAGCTTTTCCACCTTCAAGGCACTTTACATCAAGGAACCACTCACCCATTCATACACCAATATACACAGACAGGGGCGAGGTGGGTTAAGTGTCAAGTGCACAACAACAGCATCAATCTGTGGGAGCTGGGATCGCACCACCCAATGATCTTTGTATCGAAAGCATGATTCGAACCGCCAACCTTTGGATCAGTGGACAAACACTCTACCAACTGACCTATTGTCACCCAAGAAACAAGACTAGCCAGACCAAGCAAGACCAAAATGTATTTAGTTTCAATATTTCACTATACAGGGCAACTTCTCACAGTCCACAGATGGAGTAGTAATCCACCAACCTCAAACCCCGCTCATAAAACATCATGCCTTTGTGTGCATGGGCAAGACACTTCACCTACCTTGCCTAGGTTCAGTTTGAATGGTGCTTGTTGGAGGGTTCTGTCTAGGAAAAGCATATTGTACTAATTGTACTAATTCGGCAGGTCCCAAATTTGATTTCTATGTGATGTGGGGCCTTTCTGTAATTTCTCCACTGTGGGACAAGTCTTTCATTGCCTCTGAGTGTCTTTTTGGCACCCTGGTTTCCCCACCAACCCAAAACATGTACAGCAGGTAAATTCCTCCATATAAGTATAACTCATGATGTAGAGATGATTTGTGTCTAGTCTATTTGTTCTTGACGGGGAGAACATAACTGAGACCATGTTTACCTTAGATTGTATTATTACTTGCATTTAATAATTTAATCATATTCTGTCATTTGTCTCGTATTTGGCATTGGGAAGTCCATCCCTATAGACTGTGTATTCACTGCTATAGACAAACCTTGTTACAGTCTGTGTCTGTTTGCTTTAGAAAACATTGGCATGAGGAGGTGGTAGAGTCTCTATGTACTTGTATGTTCAGTGAAGCAGAGTTTTTGTTTGTTGACAGTAAAGATCCTGAGCTCAAGGTTGAGATTCTTATGGCGTCTGGACAAAATACAAATTGAATTGAATGCTAAGGTGATATGATATGTCCACTTTAAAGCAGATAGTGTATCCAAAATTAATTTGGTTAAAGTTAATGCGTTTATGAATTTAAGGCATCTCATGTTTTAGAGCCTAAAATAATGACAACGTATAAAACCAGACATTATTTCCGATCTTAGGTTGTCCTCATACTGAAATCTGGTGAAATCTCCATGTACTGGTAGTAGAGGGAATTACCATGGGGGAAAAAAGGAACATCCCTCAACATGTTAAGCAGTTGGAATAAACACGATTTAAAAGGCTTAAAACAAGTCTAAGACGATTTATGAACTTGAAAACTAAGCTAGTTTTCTACCTATGACGCAACAATTCTGGGATTAAACACGTCCTAAATGCAACTCTGGACAGGTGTTTAATGAGGGAACATTGTTAAAACATGGTTAAAAGTTCAAAAAATCTAATTTTCATCATATTCGTGCTTTAACACAAACATTGCTCAGATATGCAACAAGTGTTTCTTTTTTCCCTCTTTACACAAATCAACAAACCCGCTTTTCATTAAACACAAGTGGATCTGAAGTGGAGGCATGTTGACTGTTTAATTGTTGCTTTTCAAAACACTACTCTAGCAAATGCAGCTTTCTTCCACTAAATCGATTTCTAAGTTGCTCTTCACTGTGGGCTTCCTATGTAGATGCCCTGCACTATTACATCAATGTTGAGCTAATTTCGTTGGCCATATTGGATGATTATCCTTAGCTGTTAACCCCCATTTGGTGAGATTATGGACAAAACTCAACTCATTACGAGCTATTAAGGTGGAGCATTAAGAAGGCTATGCAATCAGGGAATCAACCTTTTGTGATCCCTGTTGAGAAATCCAATCTGTTCATTGGAGAAGAAAAAACATGTTTAAGCAGAAATAGCAGCAGAGACATAAGAGGAAGATCATTACGGCTAATTGTGCTCATGCCGGAGAATAGGATTGAGCAGTGTTACATTAGTAGTTGGAGCATAGCAGCAACTGTGGGATTGTAATGGAATTTGAAACAGTACAATAAACTAGCAATAGTGTTATGGTTTTTTGTTTTTTTTTAAATTTATCTCCTTTTTGCCTAATTGCGTTATCTTTATTGGATAACTGTTTTTATGTGCAATGTGTACATTTTCTGCATGTTTCAGTGGAGACGTTTTAGCTTTACCTAGAATGTTCCACAGTTTGGCATAAAATCAATGTCCATGGAGAAAAGGAAGTTGTTCCACCTGGCAGTTACAAGTCAATTCAGTGGAGAGGTGATCCCACTCACAGTTTGAATGCATGTTTTTTTTTCCAATTTTTTAATGGTTTATTTTTTAGCAAAACAGCTGTAATGAAATAAATATACCGTGGAATATTCCAAGGAATGCAATAAAATCCCAATGGTTAAAAGCAGGTGGTGGAAAAGTTACTAAGTGCTTCTTCTAATACAGAGGTCTGCAACTTTTAACAGCAAAAGAACCACACTGGCCCATTTCAAACAAAATGAAAGTCAGAAAGAGCCATATGTGTTTTACAAGTAATGAGACAAAGTGATTAATAGATTAATTTAAAAGAAGTAAATCAACTGTTTGCAGCTATTAATACATAACAGAGACAGGGTATGTTGCATATGTAACATTTTGTATTTATGAACTTTGTGGTTTTGAGCAAATCATATGAAATTTCCTGCATTCTGGTGCGTTTATGTGTAATATTTACCCTACAAAATTATCATTAGTCTTTCCGAATTTATGCAGGGGATTTGCTCAGATGAATATTAAAAAAAATAATAATAAAAATGATTTCAATAGAATCTTTGGTATGCTACAAACTCTGTCAAATACAAACTTGATAAATAAAGTATACCCACTTTTTTTTTCTCAGTCAAAGTGCAAAGAGCCGCACTGGAGGCTTTAAAAAGCCGCATGTGGCTCTTTAGAGAGTGGTTGCAGACCCCTGTTCTAATACAATTACATCCACTCAAAATGGGCATTCATCTATGTTTTATCGTTTAAGATGAGGCATGACATCTAACTTTTATCTTCTAAGAGCTAAAAGATGAGTATGTGCCTATGTCAAAATCAGACCAAACTATAATTCATAATGACTGTAAGTGTCTGTTTTGGGATATTGTAAATTATTGTATTTGTTTTTATAGATGTTCTAATCTAATCTATAAACCCTTAAGAAATAAAAGAACACACACACATACAACAGAAGTGATATGCTGTTTTACTAGTCACAAATATTTTGCCATCTTCTTGAAATATAAAGGCATAACTATTACTCTGTTCTGCTCTATAAATGATCTGAAATCTGAAATTTTGCAATGCAGATTTAGTCTTCAATGGATTACTGCAAATATTCAAAGTTGTTTTTAAAGTCTTATATTCTACACAGGAAGTAAACACAACATCATAACAGTACTGGCTGTCACTGCCTCCCATTATAAACCAATGTATTACTCGGTATCTAAACTGCCACTGTGATTTTCTGTTCCTCGCTGTATCCTGCACATCTTATCCATGGGAGAGAGAGCAATAATGCCATCTTCGCTTGGAGCTGTAGTTATAAAAGTCTGCTCGGCTGGTCTCAATGTCATCTCCACAGGTAGAAACTGCATCTGCCTCACCATTGGCCCAGTTTACCTGTCACATTTCATAACACGCATGGACGTTTTCCTCAAGTGAACAAACAAAAACTCAAAAGTGACTGTCAAGGAGAGAAAATAGAGCCATAATACCATGACATTTGAAGCAGCTGGTTGGAGGTTGGAGCTAAGCTAGAACAAATCTCATGTTTACAGCCTTCCTGCTAGAGATTTTGAGGCAGACAGGATCACCTCTGCAAATAGAAAATAGCAGAACCTGCAGAACCTAATTTAGCACTTACTGATTATGTAAATACCAGAGTTATGTTTTGTTTAATAACACTTTACATGTTCATGATGTAACTTTTTTGAGGAGGGCCTGCCAGCTGCTTGTCTCCATATGTATTGCTCTACCTGGAATGTTCCACAGTATGGTATTAAACTTGCCTTTCTTGCAGTCATTCAGTTACAGGTGCTTTTATTGCCCTCGAAAAGATGCATTCTTACTGTGAGCGGGGTTGTCTCTTCACAGATCTGACCTGTAACTTGGCCTGGTAGCGTTTCCATGGAGACAAGTAAGTTAGCGCATGGTCCACTGAGCCATGTTGTTGTAAAATATATTGTATGTAACGATTGAGAAATGACTATTCACACATTAAGACTTCATTCAGTATGTATTTTTTTATTCCTACCTTGGTTCACGGACAAAAAGGTGAAATAAAAACACCAGGGTCATGTAGGGGGGGTTAAAACGAATATTTTAGGATGAAAATGATGAGGCTCACTAGCAGTTACAGAGACGTGGGTGGGAATTTTTCAATGTAAAGTGATTTGTAGCGGGTTTTTTTTGGTTATTTGTAGAGTTGATGGAGCTGGAAGCGCGCCCCTGATCACTTCCTATGTAGAACGTGGTGGCTAGCAGGTTAGCTATGTCCATTTATAAATACAGTCTATGGTAATAATAGGCATAATACAGTAATTATCCAATTTAATGATAAGTCAGTGCAGCTCCCAGTCATATCTAGAGGTGGGTAGTACTCAGATACATTTACTTGAGTAACTCTTTGAAGAAATTGTACTTCTCTGAATAGTTTTCAGACATCACTTTTACTCCTGCTTGGGTAATATTTTTTGTAGCTACTCTTACTTGAGTAAATCTACAAGTGACAAAAGCTTTATGTTGGCAATATTTAATGATTTTGAACATATGGCTACTCTGCCCACCTCTGGTCAAATCTTCTCAAAGAAAGATTTATATTTCGAATTCACAACATTTTAGCTTATTTTTGCCGCACAATACAAAGCAAAGATATTTTGAATAGCTGGCAGAAGTAGCTAGACTCTAAGCTGCATCAGGTATAACATATCTCGTATTTACAGACTTCCCACTAAAGATGTCTGGGCCAAACGTTGTCTTAACGTCAGCAGGGGTAGAACTCATAAGCTGAGAGATAGGAGCAGGAAATTGCAGATTACAAGTGTCATTGGGATTTGTAAACAGGATTAGGTGAAATTGGTGTTCCTAAATGTCGCCAGCATGCACATCTTCGCTATATGTGATGACAGTGTAGGGCCAGGAGGAGCAGGGCCAGCAAAATGTCACAGGGAAAT
>KN483443.1:32319-46553 GCA_000787095.1 Periophthalmodon schlosseri | reverse complement strand
AATAATAATAATAATAAAATACAAATAGTAGCTTTAAGGGACTTGGTATTAACAAAGGGTCTTAGTTCCCCCCTTTTTATTCGCAATTTTTCCTATTTTGTTACATGCACATACAGGAAGCTGTCTCAAACAATAATAAAAATATGTAGTGGAGTAGAAAGTACAGATATCTGCTCTTCAGTGTAGTGAAGTAAATTAACCTGTAAATTAACCATTAACCTGGTCATTTCTAAAGCTCGCACAGCTTTTGGCCCCTCCTCATTTCAGTTCTCTGCAGCGAGTGACTGGAACCACCTACAGCAGACTTTAAAACTTAGTTGGTTTTTACCTCTGTCGACTTTTAAAAACACAATCCAGATTATTTTACAGGGTCTGTGCACATGTTTTTAACACTTTTATATCTTTAATCTGCAAATGTTTCACTGGCTCATGTTCTGATTCACTGTTTTACATTATGATTGATGTGTGAGTGTTTGTGAGTGTATTCTGTGCTGTTTTATGCTGCCTCTTGGCCAGGTCGTCACTGCAAATGAGAAGATGTTCTCAATTGACCTGGTAAAATATTGAATTTAAAAAAAAAAAAAAAAAAAGTATCCACTCTAAAATCTAGAAACTACAAAGTGCATATACCTAAAAGTTTCACTTAAGTACAGTACTTTACCACTTCGTTATGTTCCACCACTGGTTATTCTGCATAAAAACTGCTAACCCTGTAGTTTAGATCTGTACAAACATGTTCTGAAATGTGATTCTTGTATTAGTGTGCCAGTTTTTCATATTTGGTCTTTCATGTTTTGGTCAATACTCCACTTCTAATTTTATATTTGAAACATAAATCTAATCAGAATTGCTTGTCAGAATAATTGCAATTAGATACATTTTCATCGAATTTCATTCAGAGGAAGTTTACTGTTTCAGACTAACTCGCTGTAAGAACACTGTATGTAACTATAGTGCGGTGTTAATCATGCTCCTGTCGTCATTGTGCATCCTGTCTGCCATTACAGTCCTCAAAGGGTCATAATATAGACCCGGAGCTGCTGAGACAATAGGAACGGCACTAACAGGCAGAGGAGTGAGTGCAGGTCCCCCGCGGGTGCTGACCTTTGCTGGGCTCAGACACACACACGCACACACACGCACACACACGCACACACACGCGCACACACGCGCAGACACACCACACATGGACGTAGCACTTAGCTCTTAGCAGGCTCATTAGAGATTCATGCCCCCTTGTGGCTCTAGACCTCCTCACAG
Organism: Periophthalmodon schlosseri; assembly: GCA_000787095.1. Classification (NCBI taxonomy): domain Eukaryota; kingdom Metazoa; phylum Chordata; class Actinopteri; order Gobiiformes; family Gobiidae; genus Periophthalmodon; species Periophthalmodon schlosseri. The sequence continues at coordinate 45,293 of KN483443.1, read as the reverse complement.
CAGCACAAAGGTCAGCCTCATCTCTTCTCCTTTCTGCGTGTGTGTGTGTGGGTGTGTGTGGGTGTGTATGCGCGCGTGTGTGTGGTGTCAGGGGACGTCACAGCAGCAGCCTGTTGTACAGTTAATCCCTTTGTGTGTGTGTGTGTGCGTGTAGCATAACAGGTGGGCGGGTATCTATCACATTGTGGGGACTAAAATCTTGAGTTGTCAAAAGTATCAAAAATCAGATACTAATCGATACTGAAACTAGTATCAAAACCAGATACTCATTTCCGCAGGTATCACAAGACAGAAATGAACCATTCCTGAATAGCTTTAGAATGATCTCGAGCTGTATCAGAACAAGTATAAGACACATAGACTAGTACACGCCCATGGACCACTATGGAACCTACTGGACGACTGAGCGATTACACAGATATGAGGCCAAGAAGGTACTACCATTTAATGCTGAAAATCACATTCTATTGTCTAAAGAAATTATTATTATTATCATCATGGTATCAGAATCACGTCTATTCCTTAGTATCAAGTCTTTTCCTTAGTATCGAAATCAAGTTTGAAATTTTAGTATCGTGACAACGCTAATACACGCTCACATTATGGGGACAAACATCAGGTCTCCATGATGTAAATATCATACTCCCAGATGGTGAACAAGAGCCAGTTTTCCACATCAATGTCACGGTTTTCTCCTATAAAATGTCTAAATACAAAATGTGCAAATGTTGAACCTGATCATTTCTATTAGTGACTAGACCCTAGAACTTACTATGTTACAATAAAAACACATTTTAACAATATCCATTTTAGCTAAATACTAAATACTAAATAATGTATTACAACTTCACAAACCTGACGTGATGTGCAATAGTTCCATTAGCGATTGTGTTGTGATAGCGCTCTGAAGGGGGAGCGACTTAGCGTGGAGAGCAAAGGGAGGGGAGACTCAGAGCGTCAAAAACAAAACTGAAACTAATTACACATGTTAATACGTTGTTTTCGGTGAATATAGCATTTTCAAAACAATAAAAGGCAACAGGGTGATCTAAATACAGCATGTTATGTGTTCGCACAGAAGTAAAGTACCCCTTCTTTAAATATTATCAGCCAATGGAGTGTTTTGTTGTGTCATCTGAAACATAGCAATGGATTAAAATAGGTTAAGGTCAGGGTTTAGGTTAGACGAGCAGTGGTTAAGGTTGGGATCAGTCTACAGGAAATGAATGCAAGTCAATGTGATGTCCTCAGAAAGCACGCAGACCCAACATGTGTGTGTGGGTGTGCGCGTGTGCGTGCGTGTGTCGTGCGTGTGTGAGTGTGTGTGTGTTTGTAAGGGCCACGCTGAGCTGAGGAGTCCAGGAAACATTTAGATTCTGTCTGGCAGCTCTGAGAATCTACCAGAATGCCAGAAATCATTATCACCGACAATATCTCACTTAACAGACAAGCTCATTAGTTTAGCAAAAGACAAAGATCTATTTTAAAGAGCGCACATGGAATTTTTAGGTGGAGGCTCCGTCACCTGCTTGTCTCCATGGAAATGTTATTGCTGCTATGCCTGAATTTTTCACAGTATGATGGCAAATTTATGTATTTTTTCATTTGTACCAAAATCCTACGTGTATCACTGATTAAGAAAATAAAATTGGAGAGAGAAGTTAGTACAGAGCAGTGGGCGTGTACTGGTGGTGGTGAAAACTGGAGTTGATCGACAATATGAAAATAAGCTATTATAGAAACATGCACGAATCACTCCAAATACAATGAGTGAATGGTGATAACAATGACAACATGGCAGGGCTCCAGACTAACAATTTCATTTGGGTGCACAGGTGTTCCTAAGATTTTCATTTGGGTGCACCAAAACCTGAGATCTATTTAAGTAACAATAAGAGCTACATTTTTTATTTATTTATTTCATTTGCAGTAACAACCTGGCCAAGAGGCAGCATAAAACAGCACAGAATACTCAGAACACTCACACATCAATCATAATGTGAAACAGTGAATCAGAACATGAGACAGTGAAACGTTTGCAGATTAAAGATATAAAAGTGCAGATCCTGTAAAATACTCTGGATTGAGTTTTTAAAAGTAGAGTTTTGTTTGAATAAATAACTTGGTTAGTTACTTTTACCCAGACATATAATTCATACTCTACTTATTTTCTTTAATAAGTGTAGTATAAACTAAATATTTAAAGAAACACTGATTTATTCATAGTGGTTTATTTGATCAAATAACATTAACAATTTACATTTTCTTTAATTTAAAACAGAATGAGTAGGAGCCTATACTTTTAAAAGCTATTAATAATATACTAATATTGACTTCAAAAACTAGTCAGAGTGAAAGGTCTGCGCTTTTAAGGATCTTAATGGTTCACTATAGCACGTGAAGACGGGACCTCTTACTTTCAATTTTAATAGTTGACCTTTGACGTCTTTTGCTCTAGTTTTATTTTCTTTTTCACCTCGCGAAACGTCAGTCTTATTTGAGTAACTAGACACAGTGTGGAGGATCTCCACACAGTGTGGAGGATCTGCAGGCTTGACTCTTCTCTTTAAAGGCAAATACTGTATCTCATTCACAAATAGATGAAAAAAGCCAAAAGTATGAGCTCTGCGGTGTTTAGCTCTGTGCACCTGAGTGACCTGAGCGCACTGGCCTCAGCATCTCGCACAGGCTTTAACGCCCTGTACAGAGGTGAGGGGAGACGGGAGAGCGGGTGAATTAACGCTTTTTCTTTTAGTTGTCAATTAAAACAATCAATCGAATGGTGCCCAAGCACGGATAGCTCCTAAAGCGCGGTACGTTTGACCAGTGTGACCGCAAACGAACTGTGTCCATGTTGGGACCTTGGTCCGGCTGGAGGAGGTGGGCCAAACTCCTAAAGTTGCTCAGGGCATCATACGAGCCCTGTCAGGTGCGCTGATGTTACTCATACGAGGAAAACAAACTCAAACTCTGCTCCAAAACACACGGTGAATCCAGGCTCACCTTCAGTAAGGGCTGTGGACAGAGAAAGGTGTTGCAGCCTCTGGCCTCCGGCTCACTCCTCCGCGCTGTTATTATATCCATAAGCTCACCGAGGAATATCACAGCAGGACTCGTATCTGCCTCACTATTTAAGAGATATTTCGTGCCGCTGTTCTTATTTTCTCCGCTAAAGCGTTGGCACTGCTGCGTGACATGTAAACGAACAGCGCCGCGCGATGACGTCATAGGGCCGCGGCTCGGTGCGGTTGTGCAGGTGTGAATGCGGGACAAAGAACGCTCCACAATCCTACTTGAGCACGGCACGGTTCAAAAAACCTTGTGTGTAAGTGTGTTCCATATTCTTGAATCCGTGTTTATAATGAGAAGAGGATGTAGGATACAGGATGTGATGAGGAGCTGTCAGGTGCGCAGGGGGCAGCACGTGCGCCCAAATTAGTCGCACTCTGGAGGCCTGCATGGTTAAAAACTCCTGCAGAATAGGTCAGCTTTAAGTGCTCAGAAATGTTCTTTTTTTACCTACCCCCTATGTCCTCCACTTCTCTGTACTGACTGTGTTTGTTTTATTAGACTCTCTGGGTCAGAAACTGCCACATAGCCATTTTCAACAATAAAAACGTTGAGATAAAAATCCACTGCTTGCACTATGAAGATGCAGTCAGTTTTGCAGTCTTGAACAGAAGTCAGTGGACCTGTGTAACTGGTTCATATATATTACATTACCATTACACAAAATGGTGCTATTTATAACAGTTTTGTTCATACCTGGCGTTTGATTTTGCCTTGTGCAGCCTTGTTTTAATATATTCATGTGAAGATGTGCGGGGAGACGCTAACTCTGTCCATTATCTTCTGCTTGTAGTTTGGGCTGGAGCTATAAACAGCGGCACATGTTGATCCTATTTTCTGTTATTGTGAACCAGATTAAACGGCGAGCGCCTCCAAAAGTTCCACTGTGTCCCGTGGCTCCTTAATGCACCACAAGCCTCACAAACAACATAACAACATAAAGCAGAGGTCCACCAGTCACACCTGTTTCAATTCTTAAGCCATTTTAGATCAATATTGAGGTTGACAATGAACAAAATGTAAAATAATTATCTGTACTTTAATACTAAATACCCCAAAAAGCATGATACGTCTTCTTTAACTCACAATCTTATGATAAATATATGAAAGAAAAGGTGGAGCATCAGTGCATTGTTGCAACACTCACCTCCTGTGCTGTCCTTCAGAACGGCTGGCTGATGGATGACTCCGCCTCCCACACCTGGGCTATGCGGGCCTGGCTCCGCCCTCAACCCACAGACCCCGCCCCTCTTCACACGCAAGGACAACAACAACAAAAGGTACAGTCACAATACACTCACACATACTGCATGTTTTATGTACTAGAGGAAATTAAACAAGTGACTGCTCCATGTTTGTGGGGTTGAAAAAGCACCTTTATCGATCTGAAGTGAATTTAATGTTTTGTAGTTGATGCAATATTTATAATTACTGTTACAATTTGATTTAAAGGTCCACAAAATTGACTCATGTGAGCGTTAAGCCATGTTATAATGTTGCTAACTCCTCAAAAACCTGGAGATGTGTTTTGTTTCATTCACACGTTTGCGTAACCCTTTATTATTAGTCTGTCTACATCTCCAAAGCTCAAAATGCTCTGTTCCACCTTGTGAGCCGCTGCTTTTTACCTTTTGTTCAGTAGAGACTGGAAATACGAGGGCTGAAATTATCCAAATGATTCTAGTAAAGGCGTATGGAGTTTTAAAAGTGTTTTCTATTTGAGAGAAGAACTCAGCCAAAATATGCAGGGTTTGTATGTTAAAAATGTGTGAATGAAACAAAACACAACTCCAGGTGTGTTTGTGATGAGGAAACAACATTATAACAGATCAGAAAATTGCGTAATATGGGCCCTTTAATGACGATAAATACCAGTAAGCTGCACACACATAGAATACAGTAGAACACGTTGTTGCTCGAGTCAAGGACAGGACAGTGAGCTCCTTTGGCCCTGTTGTTGCATGGGAGCTCACGAAGATAACGCTCTATCTTTGTTATCTTCTGACGATCCTCCTTCACACACACACACACACACACACCCACACACACCCAAACACACTATGAAAACTATAAACACACACTCCTCGGGGAGGATAATGTTGTTTCCTCATCACAAACATGCCAGGAGTTGTGTTTTGTTACATTCACACATTTTTAACACACAAACCCTCCCTATTTAGAGTTCTTCTCTCAAACGGAAAACACTCTTCCACACTTCCACCTTGTGATATGGTAATACAGGAAGTGCTCCACTGTGTTTTTAAACTCCATACACCATCACTAGAATCATTTGGATGATTTCAGCCCTGGAATTGTCAGTCTCTTTTGAACTAAAGGTAAAATGTAGCTGTTAACTTGAAAACTAACACCACTCCATCACAAGGTGGAACAGAGCATTTTGAGCTTTGGAAATGCAGACAGACTAATAACAAAGGGTTACTCAAACATACATGAATGAAACAAAACACAACTCAAGGTTTTTGAGGAGTTAGCAACATTATAAATTGGCTCACAAGAGTCAATTTTGCATTATATAGGACCTTTAATGTGTATATAAAATATAATTAATATTAATAGTTGTAGTCAGAAAATCCAGTTATCACCAATTTAAGCCATGTTCCAGTGGTGGAGCATCTTGTATACTACAGTTGACTAATATCTGTGTCTCTCTCCCTGCACCTACCCCATTATCCTCCCCCACCTCTTCCCCCTCCTCTCCTCTCTCACACTCTCACCCTGCGCTGTAGTGGGAGCTGCCTTCTCCTCCTCCTCTGAGCGCACTGACTGACAGACACCGGCAGTGCGGGGACAAACCAGGGATGCTCTGGCACCTCCAAGACAAAAACCAGTGGACCACCAAGCACCGGGAGAGCAGGGGGGCAGTGGAGCAGAGGAGCAGAGGAAGTGAGGAGCACAGGAGCAGAGGAGCGAAGGAGCAGAGGAGTGGAGGAGGAGAGGAGCCAAAGAGCAGAGGAGGAGCAGGGGAGAAGAGGAACGGAGGAACAGAGGAGGAGTGGAGGAGTGGAGCAGCAGACAGGAAGAGGAGCAGAGGAGGAGCAGAGGAGACATTACCTCCCAGTGGGTCATCTTCTCCACGGGTCACCTGCCCCAAAGGTAAGAGTCCAGACGTAGCTTGCACTGTACAGTTTTGGTCAGTGGTCCCGATCACAGTGAGAATCAGATTAGACATTTGTCAAGACGTGAGGCGCCTCTAAAATCAGCGAGTGCTGTGGTCAAGTACAGTGATGTCTGGGATGTTTCGTAAAGGCGGTGGTTCAGGAATAAACGCGTTGATTATACATTTTGGCTGCGCAGTTACATTATCAACTTGTGCATCCTTTTCCTCATTGGCACCGGTTACGTGCAGGCTAAAAATATTAAAATGATATGTAAAAATCAAAATAATCTGATTTCTTTCTGATCATGATCCCACATCAGATTACGCAGTTTACTGTCATTTTTACATGTTAACACATTTCCATGTCACACAGATTTAGGTGTGCATGTGAACATAGTGTGTAAACTGTAATAAATAAAGCTAAAGCTAAATGCAAATGCTAAAAAAACAGTGACCATTAAAAGTAAAATATCATCAGTATTTTATATAATTTGTATTGTGTTTATTTATAAACAGCAATTACATGATTCAACTTGAATAATATAGTTATAGGCCTATATTAAATATAACATTTATTTATTTAACAAATATCATATTTGTGATTATATAACTCAGAATTATACAGAAATAACTTCTTACTGGGATAAGAAAACGTACATATTGTCTGCTTTTAAAGGAATTATTGCAGTAATGAGTAGGATTATTATTGGTTTCTAAGACAACCACATTTTTTTTGTTAGTAATCTAATTACTTTATTAGGATTATGAGCATTTATTTGCACAAAACAGAAAGGCAAAACCACAGAGGGAGTTAGTTTGTGTATTAGGAGTGACTGAACAGTTTAATCGGTCTTCTCACTTATGAAAATGCAGTTTACTTGTACATGTCAGGATTGTGCAAGATTGCGTTAAAATTATGATATGAAGAGCTCCTGCCAACGCCAAGCTAATTACCACGTCCACTTTTAGTCGGTTAATCGTCGCACAGGGATCGAACGAGAGTTTCTATAGTTGACTCAAGTCCTAGTAATGACTCCACTCCTCTAAAATAAAATGGAACTGCCTCAATTAAAACACCAACAGCATTTTTATGGCTGGCTGAAGAGCTTAACTCACGTTTTCACGCTAACTTCATAGTTTAAAATGGTTTATAACAGATAATTAGAGGCTGTTCGTTTGTCAAACAAGACAAAAATGTAGAAATACGTTAAAGGGCCCATTTTGTGCTCTTTTCTGATCTATGTTATAATGTCAAAAACATATCTGGAGTTGTATTTTGTTTCATTCACACGTGTTTAACACACAAACCCTGCATATTTCGGCTTCTTCTCTCAATCCAGAAAACACTCTATTTCACCTTGTGATGTCATGTGGTAATACAGGAAGTGCTCCAATGTGTTTTTAAACTCCATACACCTTCACTAGAATCATTTGGATAATTTCAACCCTGGAGTTTCCAATCTCTACTAAACAAAAGGTAGAAGGCAACTGTTAACTTGAAAACTACCGCTTGATGACATCACAAGGTGGAACAGAACATTTTGAGCTTTGGAGATGTTGACAGACTAATAATAAAGTGCTACTCAAACATGTGTGAATGAAACAAAACACAGCTCCATCCAGATGTTACCTCGTCTATGTTTTTGATGAGGTAACAACATTATAACATGGATTAAATCTCACAAGAGTCAATATAGGACCTTTAAAATACCTGTAGCATAAATACCATTGCTACCTCGCGGTTTTATTGGTTCTGAGCGAAGAAATCATCGCGACTAATCAGAAAAGTACAAATCGGGTCGCCTCCCAAACGTGCTGTAATACTCACCTGCACCAGCGGAGGCGCTACAGCCCTCCAGGTTGCGCGATCACAGAAAACACACTGTAGAGACAAACGTGCGGCTACGATGGGGCACACGCACAATAAAAGTCCACTTTACGGGATGGATACGTAAGTTTTTCATTTATTTACGTGCTTTTTACAGCGATCGCGCGTATAATCTCACAACTTGTCCCGATCGGTTCTTAAAACTCAAAGATAACGCTCGTAATTGTACTTTTTTTGCGTTGTATGCGGCTTACTACTGTACCTAACTAGTTCTGATTGCGATTTATTTGCTTTTTTTGTTTTGCTCCGGGGTTAGATCGCAGCTGAGTGACATCCTCCGCGATTGCGTGCGGTCTGTGTGTAAAACCGTCACGTTTTGTTGCGTAAATGAGGCGTTTTATTCGCCCGATGTCCCGTTCTACCTGTTGTATTCGTGTAGTGTAGCCGTAGCCCACACCGCAGCGCACAGAGTCGGCGTGCACGTATCCTCTCCGCTCTGTGTTGCTCCCGAACCAGCCACCGCGGGGAGTTAAGGGCAAGACGTCGGGACTGTTTTTCCACTATTTCCCAAACCTGTAACTTCTCCATGATCTGGATTCAAAGGCATCCACGTTGTGCCAGTGTCCCCGATGCAGCGGATTACGGGGCCCGCGCTTTCCCAGACGGTACGGTGCACACTTTTGCTGCCGAACACGGGACGTTATTGCACGGAGCTAACGCGAGCTAACGGGCTAACGGCTAACGCTAAGCCAAACGAGCTAACGGCGGACTGGGTGAAATCCTAGGCGTTTGGTCCGGCCAGGCGTGGTTTACCATAGCTGTGTCTGGTGTAAATAGCGTGATTTTGGGATTTTTATGCAGATTTTGAGAATAAATATTAGGTTGATTGTCAGATTTGTCTATGTTACGGTTAGGAAGAGACGTATAGATGGTTATAGTAGCAGAATTATGGTTGGTAGATGAGTAAAAAGTCATTAAAGTTAGCTACATCTCTGCAATATAGTGATGTTTTGAATGTTTTACATCAGTGTTTCCCATTAATACAAGAGACTATGGTGACTACCCATAGTCTAAACATAATCTTAACTAAAGCTATGCGAAACACTGTAAATTATACTTTTGTTGTTGGAAATATTTGAAGTTTGTTTATTGAGCTTAGTTTGTGATTTATGGCTTCAGCTGATTTATGAACTGAAGAAGCGGCTTGGATGAGCAGCGAAACGTCTTCACTCCTACAAAGTTTTGTCTATTTGACAGATTTAAACTTCGTCTTTTGCTGTTTATGGCTTCAGTTATTTATTTTTATTCAATTGTATAATCCCTGGATAATCAGGTAGAGCAGTATTTCTCAAACTGTGGTACTGTGGAGCGCTTCAGGTGACACTTGTGCAGCTCTTCAGTTTGGGGGTTTGCCTAATTTTCCTTCTTTGGATCATTTCTTGTTTACAACTACAGTGAGAATGGTTTACTTCACTTGTAGATCTAGATTAGACCTGGGATAATCCTGTAATAGACCTGGTTTAGATCTGGCGGTACTTGATTTGAAAAGTTGAGAACCACTGAATTAGACTGCAGCTTATGTCCATCAGTTACTCAGTATTTCAGTATCATTTTAACCAAATTGAAATGCTTCTACTTTAATTATTATAGCATCACTAATTATCTACTTTTTATGTGTAATGCTACTTAAATGAAATCTTTCATCAGTACTAGTTTGTTTTTTGGCGTCCTAAGCAAACCAGGCAACTGCCTAGGCCCCAGGCTGTAAAAGCACACATTTCCCTATTTTTTTATATCACCTTTCTGTAAAAATGTTATATATGTGGGGCCCTGGACCACCTCTTGCGTAGGGCCCCTATCGTACCTAGAGACAACTCTTGTTCTACTGGTTATGATTAGGAAATGGGTTTGTGATATCAGATTTGTCACTTTTCCAATTTTCTGTGCTTATAATAATATGCAATTTACCCTTTATTTTTTATACTAAAAATGTGTAATTTTATGTATTGTCTCTAACATAATTTTACATTTTATTTATTTATTTTACATAATTTGAATAACTGAGCCAGTGACGTAGCACGTTTATCCCCGCCCCGAGCGAAATGCCTGGACTTTAGTGATTCCCCAAACACACCGAGCTAGCAACTCGTACAACAGGGACTTTGCCGTCAGTTTTGGCCTGTAAATCTCGCTTTCACGGGCCGGTGGATAAAGTTCCCGTAGTTTGGCCTGATGTTGGCCGTGTTTGGCGCTGTTCGGGGCCGCTGAAGTGTCCGGTCCGGTGCGGCTGTGCGTGAGGCCCGTCTTGTGTGGAGTGGAGTTTGTTTCGGTGCCCATCCCCCACTTTCTTTGCAGGCCAAGATGAATGAGATTCTCACTTCAAAGCACTGGTATTGCAGGCTTTCCGCGGGGTATTAAAAAGCGTGACAAGTCAGTCTGCAAAATCAGGCCGAAATGTGGGCCTAAAATGACACCAGCGTTGAATTTCATAAGCAGCTGATGCACAAAATTGGGTTGAAAGAAAAATAAACACATAACAAGGGTTTTACGTTTTACTGCTGCCCATTAGTTTTAGAATTGCTTGTAAATTCATTCTCTAAGCGATCTAAAAACCACATTCCATTACAGTGTTTCCCACAGGTTTATACTGAGACTATGGTAGCACAAGTGATCCATGTTTGAATCATTTTAATTAATACAATTTTTGGAGTATAAATGTCACTTATTGCCAGTGGTGGAATGTAACAAAGTACGCGTAGTAAAGGACTTTACTCAAGTACAAATTTTAGGTATCTGTACTTTACTTCAGTAGGTTTTAAAGTGGGTACTTTTTACTTTTACTACATTTCAGAGCAGTATCTGTACTTCTACTCCACTTTTTAACAGGACTGAAAAGTAAAAGTATTTTTACTACTTTTTGAGGCCTGCTGAAAAGGCTGAGGGGTCTATCTTGAATACGTTCGTAGTTTGAGCAAACAAAAATGTGCAAATAAAAACAGCCAGGAAGAACAATTGATTCAATTGTTTCTCTTGAACAAAATTCAGTTCAAATCTTTATCAAAATCACTACATTTGAAGCTTTACAAGACCTCAAAATCTGCCCGAAATATGTTTACATTTTACTCTTTTACATTTTTAAACAGGTACTTTAATACTTTTACTTAAGTACATTTTTTCATGTGATACTTTTACTTTTATCAGTATTTTTTTTGCTCCATTATCTGCAATTTTACTTCAGTAGCAAAATCAAGTACTTCTTCCCCCAATGCTTATTGCCTTTACTGATAAAAAAAGAACAGATTAAATGATAGAAAATGCAGTTACTTTTGTATGTTTATGTCAATACTACGAGCATTAAGTATCAGTATCAGTATTACCAAATGTTTGTTCAGTCTATGGGGGGCAAAAAATAAGCTATGACTAAGCTATGCATTACACAAGATTTGCTTACAGGTGCACTGTGTAACTTTTCTGGTGCAGGGTTTGTACCTGCTTGTCTCCATGGAGATGTTATTGTTTTACCTAGAGTTTTGATCTGTGGAGAGCCGAGACTCTTAATAAAAAGTTACATAGTGCGGCTTTAAATGAGCTTGACAAGTGTCTTCCTGCATATGAATGTAGCTGCCCAAAGTGTGCTGTGTAATGAAACAGTAGCACATCTTTAGTTTGGACATGTCAGATCTGTGTCTTGTGAGGTGTGTGTGGCTTTGGCATGATTTGATTTGCTGGTACAGACAAAACAAAGGCCTTAAGCTACTGTTTTGGGTTTTTTTTTTGTTTTTTTAATGTAACACATCAATGGAATAATTTTACAAGTATTTCCCTTTGATGTTCCAATTACAAAAAAAATAAATAATTCAGTGTTCACTTTGTACTAGGCCTGTCACAGTAATTATCAAATCATTATATATTATTATTATTATTCAATATACGAAAGCTGGAACAGTATATTCTGGGGCTCAATATTTATCGTGTGTACAATTTCTTTGCAATAATGGCGAGGTTTTTGCCATTTTTATGTAATAATGCAAGATTTGAGCTGTAGAGGGTAGAATAAATAACGTCAATGGCTAAATATTGGTTCATTCTGCTGTTAATTTGCTGCAGCTCAGGCCTTTTAATGATACTGTCTATTTAAAGATAGGTTTACTGGGATCATCCTGCTTCGTGAGAGTATACTATAAACTATAACTATAAAGTAGTTTCAATAGTATCATTTATCACAGTATTTCTCTGTAGTGTTACGTTGTGCTTCAAAATGTGTTATTGTGAGTTTTGCAATAGTGTAATATAGACTTTTTATATTTGATGTCATTCCTGTCTCATGCTTAGTACCACATTTGTCTCTCTTTTTAGGCAGAATCTTGTGTCAGGACCTATCGCTGGGCGTGTCTGACGTCGGCCCCGTGCGCTCGCAGACATGAGTGTTGTCAGAGAAATGCATGGACACGGGTTTCGGGGCGGAGGTGGGGTGGTGGCCTCTCTGAGCGGGCCTGCCCACTTCACTGAGGATGCTCCCAGACCCCCAGTGCCTGGAGAGGAGGGTGACGTGGACCCCCCCGCTCCGTATGCCAGCACCCGTCCCAACGCCATCTCCCAAACCCTCGGCTTTCACCCACCCTCGTCTAAAATGGGTGACACCTCCACGTACAACCCTTCGTCCTCCTCTGCCACCCCCCGCCGCCCTGACCTGGACCTTGGTTATGAGCCTGAGGGTTCGGCCTCTCCCACTCCTCCATACCTGAAGTGGGCCGAGTCGCTCCACTCGCTGCTGGACGATCAGGAGGGCATCCAGCTCTTCAGGAAATTCCTGTGCCAAGAGGGCTGTGCCGACCTGCTGGACTTCTGGTTCGCCTGCTCGGGCTTCAGGCAGACCAACCAGGAGAAAAGGGCCAAGCTTGCCAAGGCCATCTACAGGAAGTACATCATCGACGGCAGCGGCATCGTATCCCGACAGAT
>KN483443.1:0-22710 GCA_000787095.1 Periophthalmodon schlosseri | reverse complement strand
GAAACATTGGCGCAGTAGACACCAGGCTTAAAGACAGTGTACCTGATTTTCAAAACGTGTAAAATGAAGTATGTAGAATTTGGACATTTTAAATCGCAATATTCTATCTAAAACTACTTAATAAAAGAAAAAAGTCCACTGACTTCCTCGTTGGAAAACTGCGGTGTCCAAAGGGAGCCGACGATACCGTAAACGTCATCGCGACAAAGGGTCGGCACCTCTGATGGACAGGTGCAGATCAAGCTAGCGAGCTGATTGGCAATAAGGTGTCTTGAAAATAAGCGATTAAAGATTATACAAAAGTCATAATAGGTCTGCTTCAACGTTACACTTTCTGGGGGAAAAACAGAATTGATTCATTTGTGAGAAAAAAGTTGGTACTTCAGCTTTAAGTCCACCAGAATATTTGATTGGCATTGTAACAGATTTGTAACAGATTTATAACACCAGAAAGAGGCATGGAGGGACTTAGATTTGAATGAACTGTTAATATTATTATGCTATGATGTTAATGATGCACAGGACATGCCTTTAGTCGACAGCAGCCCTGCTCAGGATCCCCTGTGCCAGACCGACCTGGAGATGTAACCAATGGAAACGATGCTTTTATGTCTGTGTGTAGGCACAAGTCTGCGAAGCGAGTGGAGCGCTGTGAGAACATGACCGTGGCCTACTACTTCTGTGGAGAGCCCATCCCCTACAGGACGTCTGTCAAAGGTCGCGTGGTCACTCTGGGCCAGTTCAAGGAGCTGCTTACCAAAAAGGGCCACTACAGGTGAGCGCAGCCAATACGCTTGAGTAAACTCTGTTCATTGCTCTGATTCATCCATTTTTTGATTATCATAAATTGTCACTAAATGTTCATGTTTTCTTTTGTTATTTTGATGTGATTCGTTTTCCGTCTGGGTCATCAAACTGTATTTCTCTGTCAGCGCATGGCAAACTCTGGAGTCTATGTATTAAGTTTATGGAAGTATAATAAGATAAACTAAAAAAATTGGCAGCATAATTCACAATGGCATTAAGTACCAAGGCTAAGGTGTATCGACATCGACCATGAAAAAAAAACCACATCGATCGATCTCTGTTCCAGAAAAAACAATGGCCGATAAGACCTGCTGATATTTTTGGGCCGATTTTCCCACAAATTATCCAATTTCAATTTAGCACAAACTCATTCATGACCTTGTTTACTACAAACTGGAGCTGTGTAGTCATTTTGTCGTCGTCCCTCTCTGGACTGAGGTGTTCAAATGAAGCTTTTTGCATGTATTCTTTATGCATGTGGAGGCGGCTGGTTTGCCAAACAAAATATCAGCCTCTTCTGGAGATTTAAGGCTGATCGATAGCCGATGCACTACAAAGTGCAAATATTGGCCCAATATAGCAGTCTGTCTCTAGTCCAAAGGCAACTTGAATAATGCATTCTGTTGATGCTTTGCAGTTGATGTCATCAACATTCCCTGGGGGTGTGATGCTAACAGTAGGCATTCTCTGTCTGAGGCTTTGTTAGATTTTAATCTGAGCTTTGTTTTTACATAATCTGACCATAAAGAACCGTCTTAAACTACAACAGGTGAACTGATTTTATACTGTTAAACAAGTCCTTCTCAAATAGCATTACAGTCACAAGCTAGCTAGCATTAGCCAGCAGTTTTTCAGTTAGTCACTATCACCCTTTTGTTGAAAATCAAACTCGTAAACAGGACCATGATCAACAACACTCGTTGATCATTGATCACAGGTTCCTCAAAATGCGTCTAAATCCATTTTGTATTTTTTCTTGAGTTTTCAGACAATCTTAAAACTTTTTTGGCTGTGTTTGCTAATGTGTGCATTGTGTCACCATGGTAACTGCTGAACATTCCACCAGAGAGATGCATGTAGAACATCCCCAACATGATGTCACTGTAAAGCATCATTATGTACATGACCATAACGGATTTACTTACACCGTCTTTTGTGCACGTGCAGGTTCTACTTCAAGAAAGTCAGCGATGAGTTTGACTGCGGCGTCGTTTTCGAGGAGGTGCGGGACGACGACGCCATCTTGCCCATCTTTGAGGAGAAGATCATCGGGAAGGTGGAGAAGGTGGACTGAAGCTGGGGACCCGGGAGATCCCACCAGAACGCTAGAACCATACGGATGCAGGCATATCGCACGGACAGGAGTTTGAGCCTCGGGAACGCTTGAAGAAAGTCGACAGATGGACAGAGCCAAGTGAAGCAAAATGAGAACGATGATGATGCAAGTTTACAAGATGGAGGTAATATGAAATGAACCAGGTGCAGGGCCACGAAACACAAGAACGCCTCCTCCTCCTCCTCCGCGGGTCTCTCCGGAGCTGTTCCACTTCCACTACAGCGGACTCAGACGGACAGGATCAGTAGTCTTCCGCAGACCAGTTTAAAATGCTGCTACATTACCACAAACTCTCTCGTGAAAAGGTGCTCGCCAATGTCCTGAAAGTGCTTTTTTTCGCTCCCCCCGCTGGAGGCTTGCTGTCTGGGGGGAGGGAGCTAGGGGGATCCGGGCAGAGGATGCTGGGAAGTGGAGTCCCTCTGCCCCTCCCGCTCGCTCAGACGTAGTAGTGGTTAACCGCGTAGATGTCACAGCCACACGGAGACGCGAGTTCTCTTGTTTACCAAAGCGTCATATTTTTTGATGAGACGAGTATTCTAGCTACTTGTTTTGCATTTTATTTCTGTATAAGGCAGGTACTTCTAATGCAGCCCAATTTTTTTTGTCATATCTCAGTACAAATGTATTTTGTGTATGTTTCTAAGCTAGTTCGTTTGCCATTTTGAGGACAGCTGAGAACTCTTTTATTCTTATTATCGCATATCTATATCTCGTAAAGGAACTACGCCGGGCCTTCCAGATGCTGACCATGTCCCTGAGTGGAGGTGCCTGTCTGGCCAATGCCCAGCTGTGCCTGTGCAGTCCTCGCTCTGGTTTAGGGAGGTTTCACACTACAGCTACCTAAGGCCGCTCCCTACTGCTCGCCACAAGAATAACAGTGTTTCCCATTAATACAGGAGACTATGGTGGCCCCTCATGGTCTAAAATCGCCCCACATGGTCTAAAATAACTTGGACTTGGCATCATTGGCTCATTGCATTATCATACACTTATAAAACAGACTGCACTGGTCAAAAACGAATGCTTAAAGGCAGTAAGTGACATTTATACTCCACAAATTGAATGAGATTACATTTTAAACATAATTTGTTCCTAGAGCTGTTACGATAACACATTTTCAAACACAATATATTGCTATTGATAAATATCATGATAAACGATAATATTGAAACTGCTTTATGCCACTGACACAATTAAAATAAAGCAGGATAATCCCAGTAAACCATTTTTTAAATAGACAGTATCATAAAAAGGCAAAAGCTGCAACAAATAAATAGCATAATGAACCTATAATTAGCCCAGAATTTCTTAAATCAACCCTCTACAGCTAAAATCTTGCTGTATTAGAACAAAAATGACAAAAATCTTCCAACTATTGCAAAGAAATTGTACACACAATAAATATTGAACTCCAACATATATTGTTCCATCTATCATATGTTGAACGATATAGTAATTATAGTGACAGGCCTATTTGTTCCACCATAGTCTTAGCAAAATCTATGGGAAACACTGAGAATAACCACTTGTATGTTCTCCTCACTTGTCTGACAGACACCAGGCCTGTGCGTTCCAAGTGCAGAGTTTTTATTTTTTTAATTTTTTATTGTGCAACGACTTTCTCAAATCTACAGTAATCACAGTTTGTACAGTGCCTCTGCCAAAACCGTTAGAGCAAAGTCGATGTATCCTAAAGTCCACCCTCCTTGTGCTATTCGCCGCCCCTGGCACAGCTGAGGAGAGTGAATGTACGCTGGGCCTCAGCTCGTCCTCAGAGCCACTCGTGTCCTCATTATGCTGTTTAACTGAATGTGGAGGTCACTCACACCAGGCCTTTGGAGGAATGTTAGATTATTGATTAGACATTGGAAAACAAGTTAACTGTATCCAGCCCATAATGCCTTCAATAAGTGAACCATAGTTTTAATGTATTGTTTATTAAAAAAAAAGTCATTTGAATAATCACCAAGCATGTTCTTTTTAACCAATGTTTCCTGATGAGTTGAATATCTATTTTATTTGTTTATGATAAACTTTTATGGCCCTATGATATATTTTATTGGTTTTGTTCGAATACCCAGGGACAGTTGAATGACATTATTCTCAAGTGTCTTCTGTGAGTTTGTGTGAAACCCAGTGCCTTTCCCATATGTCTGTATGACCCATGCTTTGACTGTATTTTGATGCAGGTGTATTTAGCTGACTGGCTCTGGTCTAATAGAAGCGCTGCTGTAAATATGTACATTCTCATTTCATACAGAGCTGCACCACGTCCACATGTCACTGTGCTGGTTCCACTTGTACATTTCTTTTCAAAAGGTACTTCATAATAAAGCTGTTGAATCAACATGAATGCACTTGTTTTATAATGTTCCTTGATGTACATGAAAATAAAAGGACAGAGGACATGGCTCCAACATCTTCTCAGCTATATTTGAGCTAATTTATTATGCATGGTCAGGGAGATTTTTGGACCGATAACACTATGGTCATGGGGTGAATGCAAGCTTACTCACTGCAGCGCTGTATGGAAAGCCAGGAGAGGCGACCGGTGCTTTAGACACATTTACTAGATGCTCTGGGAGTTGGAGGAGAGAGTGGGTAAGTGAAGGCACACGGTAATAATAACAGTAAAAGACTATCTTATAATTCCCTGTCTTTGTTTCTCAAATTTGGGTCCAGTGTGATCCCTAAATGTTGTAATGAATAAAATGGGACAACTGGACGACTATAATTATATTTAGAATGATAAATATGATAGTTTAAGGTCCTATATTACACAAACTTGACTCCTGTGAGATTTTAGCCATGTTATAATGTTGTTTCCTCATCAAAAACATACCTGGAGTTTGTTTTGTTTCATTCACAAATGTTTGAGTGATCCTGCATTATTAGTCTGTCTACATCTCCAAAGCTCAAAATGCTCTGTTCCACCTTGTGATGTCATCAAGTTATAGTTTTAAAGTTAACATCCATTTTAGCCTCAACTGTTTTACTCAACAATATACTAGAATAACCTTTAATTGTAGCTTTTCCTTTTTGTTTGTTTTGTTTTTAAAGTTTTGTCCAGTTGAGATTGCCACAGAAAGTCTACATCGTGCTCCAAGTGAATGTCTCAACAACACTAAAACAGCTGTAGCTTCAAAGTTTGGGAAATCCAGAGCTGAAATCATCCAAATTATTCTTCCTGTATTACTACATGACATCACAAAGTAGAACAGAGTGTTTTCATTTTGAGAGAAAAACTCAGCCTAAATATGCAGGGCTTGTGTGTTAAAACATGCGTGAGTGAAACAAAACACAACTCCAGGTCTGTTTGTGATGAGGAACTTTATAACATAGATCATAAATTAGCATAATATAGGCTCTTTAAAGTTCACGGATTATAAATAGTAGTATATTGTATTTATTATTTAATTTAATTGAAATGGAATTTTTAAATTCCATTTCTGTATTCTCTGTCTTAACAGAGGGAAACGTTTGGGAACCAATTTTCCCTTCATGATGTATGGTAATAATAATAATAATAGCATTGTTATTATTATTATTATTATTATTATTATTATTACACACACACACACACACACACACACTGTTTACAAAATTGTAGCCCCTCCCACTTGCTCATGACCCCGGAAATTACGGAAGCCTGTTCACCCAAAGTCTAACATAGCAGCTACAGCTACAAACAGCTAACAGAATGTGGTCGTTTTAACGCTTTATTTCACTTTATTAAATATTCTGAAATGCAAAATACGCCCCCGACTGTATTAAACAACCTGTAATATGCGTACCGTTTATTTATATTATCCGAATGTTGCAATAAGGTGCGTTTATTAGGCCAGAAGTAGCGAGCTAACTAGCCGTAGCATGTGATGGATACTCTGAGCGCGCTGGTGGATGAGGTCGCTCTGGAGGGTTTGGACGGGATCACGCTGCCGTCTCTGTGGTTGCGGCTGGAGGACAGAAAGCCCAAGTTCCCGCAGAAGATCGACGACTTCACCAAGGCGTTCCTGTGGAGGTGTCTGGTCCATAACCCCGACATCAGCTTCTACGAGCAGCCACAGGAGAGGGACGATGTGGAGCTCTATGACAGGTGAGGAGAGGGCAGGTCTATGACAGGTGCTCTATGACAGGTGAGGCGATAGGGGAGGAGAGAGCAGGTGAGGAGACAGTGGAGGAGAGGCAGGTGTAAAGCTCCATGACAGGTGAGAGGGCAGATGAAGGTAAGAGTCAAGAATGGGTATGTTGAGTACATGTTCAAATCATTCAGGGATATTAAAGTTGCTGTCATTTTAGACTTACTCATCCTGGAAAGAGTAGCCAGTGCCATAACAAAATGTACAAGTAAAACTACGGTTCTGTGAATCCTAATGACCGCCAGAGGTGGTGCTTCAAGCCCTGGATGATCCTCCTTGTGCAGTGCTGTGCTTCAGTTGATGAAACAGAACAGGAGATCTCTGTACAGGTCTTGAGTGCATCATTGTATGTTAAGGTTGTAGGTTAGATTGTAGGTTAATTTAAAAGTTGTTTTCCTGCTGTGGTACCCAGATTAGTAAAACATACTAAGGTTTTCTTCAATCTTGAAATTGGGTTTTAAACTTGCAATTCGCAAAAGTCATTGGGAAAAAAATAAATGTGAATTTTAGAGCCAGTGGTGGTAAATGCTATATTATATAATATAGCTCAATGGTAGTTTAGTAACAGTTGTATTTAAAATGTTGCAGTGTGAAAAGAATCGCTCATTTAAATCAAGAAGATGCAATACATTTACAAAAAGTTGTTGAACCATCTTTACCTTGTGCTTATTCCAGGTTCAAGAGCATTGACCCAGACACAGGCATAGAGTTCAAAGGTCACTCGTTTGAAAACAGGAAAGATGTGTACCCCGCACACTTCATCATGGAGCACCCAGCCGGGATCCAGGGCTCCTGCGTGTTCTTCACCGAGAGGAAAGACGTCACCAAGCAGATTCGATCAGCCTCCTGTTCCCCTCTGCTCAGCCTAGACCAGGCCTGGGACAGGTGCCTTTATCACTACATCATGGGCGTCCGCACATGTACATGCAATAGAAAACCCTGACTTGGTTAGATAGGTACTGAAATCATGGGTTAGTGTTATGTTGTAATTGCAACTAACGATTATTTTAGGAGTCGACTAGTCAACTATCATTATTTCGATTAGTCGACTAATTATTATATATAATAACAGTAATATATAATTATATAAACGACCAGTCAAACTTTTCAACCCTCTCATTAAATGTTTTTGTTTTCTTTATTTTTACAACTTTCTACATTTTATATATATACAGAAGACATCAAATATATGAAGTAAGATGTATGGAATTATGTAGCAAATAAAAAAAGTTAAATTTAACTATATATACTAAATATTATTTTATAATTTATATTCAAATCTTCAAAGTGGCCACCTTTGCTTTATCAAAAAATATTTAGTATAGTAGAGAAGTTATTAAACTTTTTTCTTCACTACATAATGCCATACATCTTACTTCATATTTTTGATGTCTTGTGTATGTATTCAAAATGTAGAAAGTAGTAAAAATAAAGAAAAAAAAAACATTGTTGGTAATACATTATCAAGTGTATTTTCAAGTACAAAGGGGGTCTGTTGTCCCTGGCCCCAGGGTCTTAAGGGCCCAGAATTGAACCCTTTTCCTATTAATTTATATTTGAGGGACCCCGTGTGAGGTTTCTTGCCCCGGGTCCCCAAATTTCTTTCGACGAGCCTGTGAAGGCTTCTAGATGGAGAATATTTATGAGAAAGGGTATTATTGATGAAAATCAGAAATTCATTATTATTTTTGACATTTTGATTTAATAATATTATAATGTTATTAAAAGGTCTTTTAGAATGTGTTTTAGTTTAATGAGCTACACTAAAATGAAGTTTTGTTCCCATACTAATGCCTCCCCTGTGTGCTCTGCCCACTGCTCCCCAGGTTTAGCAGGAGGCTGGTGGTGGTGGCCTCTCAGAAGGTGCGTTTCCGGGCTCTCATCGGGACAGAGAGCGACCCAGAGCTGAAGCTGTCTGACGAGTCCTACTGTGTGCTGGAGCGGGTGGGGCGGTCACGCTGGCAGGGGGAGCTGCAGAGGGACCTAAGCAATGGACCCTTCAAGTAAGTCACATCCGTATTCATGATAATACAACAAACAAAAGGTATAGATTTTAATAAGAGATTTTTTTTTCTCTTATTTCAAAATTATGCGGGTCAAAATTTAACTATGAAGGGCCATTGTAGCCTGCACGGCTTCAGTCCTCCTGCTTCAGCTGTTTATTTATTTATTTTTGCATCTCATTCTTTATACATTATTTATTATAACCTTACCTGTGATTAGTGCTGCATTATTCTAGCTCGATGCTAGAATAATAATAAAAAGTACTTTAAGACTTTAATCTGAGTTAAAAAAAAATCTGATTAAAGTGCGTGATGTTCAAACTCCACTCTGAAAATAATTCATTATTAGAATGCTAACCATTTGAGGAACAACTTTGGACCTCTGCAAACAGTTTATGAACATTTAAGACAGTAAAAAAAATGGGGTAACTTGTCCCTTTTTGGTTAATATAATTTGTCAGTATAGATGGAAAATGAATGGTCATTTCGCTCCTGGATGTCCCAGCTGTTCACTTCATAGAGGGGAGTTAACCAGGATGGAACACTTCAGTTCAATACTTAGAGGCTTTTGTATATGTATCCTTTAAAGCAGACATATTGTGATTGTATCTGCTGTACAGTTATAATCTATGGTGCATGTGGATTTATAATAATAATAGATAATTTGGACATTTTAAATCATAACATTCATTTAAAACAACTTTATAAAAGAAACAAATCCTGTGACTTCCACATTTGAAAACTGCAATGCTCAATGGGGGCTGACGTTACCGTAAACGTCATCACAACAAAGGTGTCGGCACCTCCGATGGATAGCTGCACATCACACTAGAGAGCTGCAGATTTTTATTTTTTTTTTTTTGGTACCAAAATGACTATGTGATGCTGCCGAATAGAGACCAGTTGGTGTGTGCTGGTGGCAATGAAAAGGGGAGGTTGATCGGCAATATGGCATCTTGAAAATAAGCAATTAAAGATTGCTCCAAATACAACTTCGAGAAGGTAAATGAGAAACATGGTTAAAAGCTCAGATTTTATTCTCCAAAAATGTGCAGAATAGGTCTGCTTTAAACCTGTTTTCCACATTACGTCAAACATTCCTAGTCATTTCTACATGTTCCTGTGGTAGTAGTTGTTTTTCTATAGTCAGAATAACACACATATAGGAGGGTGGTTGTGTTTAGTTTAATGGCTGCTGTTCTGTTATGTCCTGCAGGATCGAGGCCCGTAAGATCCACTACCTGAGGAAGTCCCTGGTGCGGCACAGTCTAGTGACAGTGCAATCCCACGTGTGTCGCCTGAGCTCTGGGACACAGCAGCACTCGTGTCTGCTGCTGCTTCGCCGTTTCCATGTCAACAGGTCTGTGCAGAGAGTCGGGCTCCGAGCTCCAGGTGCTACACCTGTGCTACAGCTTTGGAACTCTTTTGGGGGTTTTGGTGTGGTGATGTCATGCCCCCAGACGGAGGCAAGAGCCAGTTTTCCTTATTGATTACATTGTGCTTTCTGCTGAAATATCCGTTGAACTTGATCGTTTCTATTAGTGACTAGACCCAAGAACTCACTGTATTGCAACAAAAATATCCAATATCCATTTTACTCCCCCCATCTGTATTAAATATTATTGGTTTATAGAATGTTGTGATGTCATCTGAAACCAACCAATGTTTTATTTACACACAAACAGGCCTGTCACAAGTAGAGCTACAGCGATATATTGGTTGGCAGATATATCGGGCCGATATTTCTCTTTTTAGTGCATCTCTTTTTATCAGCCTTAAATCTCCAGCACAGGCCGATATTTTGTTTTGGCCGACCTGCTGCCTAAGCAGTACACACAAAGCTTTATTTGAACACTTCAGTGCAAAGCGATAACTGCAGAAAATGTGGCAACTCTGCTCTCTTATAGGTATGTGGTAAAAAAGGGGTTGTTGGTGAGATTGTAGTCAATTTTAATTGCATAAGTTGGGGAAAATAATTAAAATTGGATCCACTTATCGGCCCAAAAATATCAGCAGATCTTATCAGCCATCAGTTGCTTTGAATTCTAAACCATCAGTTTTGGCATCAGCCATCGATCTCTAGTCACAAGAAGACATTTTGAAGTGTGATACACTGCTACAAAAACGATAAATGATAATATTGAGACTACTTTGTACCACTGGCACAATAACTCCAAAGCAGGACCATCTCAGTAAACCCTTTTCTAAATGAACAGGTAAAGTAGACTGTACAGCCACAGTTACTGTGCTGAAGTTGTGTGTTGAACTTGAATGTGCTCTTTGTCCTACTATTCATCTGTAGTCTCTTCAAAATGAAATCTCTCTTGTTTTCCTCTTGCCCTGACCTTAACAGGAGGAGTAAATACGACATTCTGATGGAGCGAGTGTCCAACATCCTGGAAGCATCTCCTGGGCAACACTGCACTCAGATGGCCCTCCGAGAGCACCTGGTGAGCGGCTCCGCACGGCTCTTCTCTTGCATTTATTTGAGTAAAATTATTTTATTACTTCTTCGAAAACCATATGTTCTTTCCGTGAGCCGTGTTGCCTCTCTACAGATCTGACCTATAACTTGGCAGAGTGGTGTTACCTGCTGGTCATGGATAAGTTTAATGTCATAGTGTGTAACATTTCAGGCAAAAAAAGTAAACAAAGCCGATGGCTGACCCTCCACCAGAACTTGCATAGTCAACCTTTTAATATAGCTAGTTTACATTCAACACAAAAATAACAAAAATTCCATAACCGGAAACAGTGTTGACTTAAATCGTCCCCCCAAATCACTACACTGTTATTTATATTCTGTCTGTATTGGCATTAAACAGAAAAGCACCAAATCCTAGGAGGTCTGTAGTCAACTGAAGAAATTCTCGGTTGACTAAACCCATGTCCTGCTGATTGCTTAGTCGACTAAAAAGGGGGCATGGCAAAAGCTCTCAAAATGATACGCGTCTCTGTGTATCTGACCCAAACTGCTCTCTCAAGACTACACCTGCAGGGGGAGCTCATGCAAAAACAACTATTTATACAGAAAGGCACTAGGAAACTCTGTATTTATATGAAAAAACCCAAGTTCATTTCCAGATCTTCAGCTAACTCACTACATGCTTTGCTGTTGCCGCTGTTGTTCCATATAAATCCTGAAAAAATTATTTGTCAACTAATAACAATTTAGACTGATTAATTAAACTTAACGACCAAAGGACTAGAGATAAAGACAAACAACGGCCTGATTATTATATTTGCACTTAGCGTATCGGCTGTTGGCCTTAAATCTCCAGCAGAGGTCGATATTTTGTTTTGGCCGACCAACTGCCTAAAGAATATGCGTAAATCTTCAGTGCGAAAAGAGAACTGCCCAAAATATGACTGCACAGCTCTCTTATAGGTTTGTGGTAAAAAATGGTCTATGGGTTAGTTTTCAGTTAATTGAAATGACATAATTTGGGGAAAACAATCAAAATCTACCTTACATATCGGCCCAAAGATATCGGTAGAGATTATCGGCCATCGCTTTCTCTGGATTCTAAACAATTGGTATCTGCATCGGCCATGAAAAAAACTCATATCGGTCGATCTCTACAAAGGACTGCAGCCCTAAATCCTAGTATTTTTACCCTCCTCTCCAGTCAGATGGATCATGTCAGATTGTGAATACTGTGTGTGCTCTGTGCTTGTGTTTAGAATGTTGACGAGCGCAGCTTTAAGAGGATCTTCCAGTACATGAGGGCCTCCAAACTGGTGGAGCTGTTCACGACACCCCTGGAGGACCTGGACCCAGAGTCTGGGCCCTGCCTCAACAAAAGAGGTACGATGTCAGCCGTGAGTACCACAGGTTTACATCAGCCTGTGGTGGCACAAGCTTATTCAGTATATTGAATAAAATGTTTGAAGATTGTCACTTATTGCCTCTGTTTATCCAAAAAAGACTGATTAAAGTTTAAAGGGCCCATATTGCGCTATTTTCTCATCACAAACATACCTGGAGTTGTGTTTTGTTTCATTCACACAAGTATAAACATAAACCCTGCATATTTAGGCTGAGTTCTTCTCTCAAACAGAAAACACTCTGTTCCACCTTGTGATGTCATGTGGTAATACAGGAAGTGCTCCACCGTGTTTTAAAACTCCATACACCTTCACTAGCATCATTTGGATCATTTCAGCTCTGGAATTGCCCATTTCTACCGAACTAAAGGTAAAATGTAGCTGTTAACTTGAAAACTACCACTTCATGACATCACAAGATGGAGCAGAGCATTCTGAGCTTTGGGGATGTAGACAGACTAACAATAAAGGGTTACTCAAACGTGTGAATGAAACAAAACACAACTCCGGGTATGTTTTTGAGGAGGCAACAACATTATAACTTGACTTTAAGCCCACAAGAGTCAATTTTGTGTAATATAGGACCTGTAAATACCTTCACATAGTTTCATTAGCGGAACACATGCCGATTGTAATGTGATAGTGCTCTGAAGGGGGAGTGACTTTTGACTCTGAGCTTTAAAAACGAAAATGGCACTTATAAAGCATGTTACTACGTTGTTTTTGGCAAATTTAGCATTTTCAGAACAATAAAAGGTAACATGGTTATTAATGCGTTATGTGTTTGCAGTTAATACCCCATAGAAGTATAATACCCCCTTTTTAACTTCTGTTACTCTTCAAATAGGTTTACAAGTTCTTGCACCACTACTTTGTATATCTACTTATAGTAATAATTTTTCATAAGCCAGTAATAGTGCTTATACCCTGATACCCTTTTTCCACAGAAACCTTCAATGTTTACTGTAACTGTGTTTTAGGGAACAAGGTGCAGGTGCGCTGTATTAAGCTGCTGAAGCCCTTCTCGAAGAAGAACGTTCCTGATGATGACGACGACGAGGAAGAGGAGGGGGCAGATGTCCGCCCTGAGGGGCGCATCATGGAGAGGGATGTACTGTCCCAGGCCTACAACATGGGTAACTCCACACACCCTCGTACTTTAGAGCTGCAAAAGTAGAGTGATCACTACATCCTTTTTGGAAGTTAAAGGTGCACTGTGCAACCTTTCTGATGAGTGTCTGTTATCTGCTTATTTCCTTTTTGTTGAACAGATACAAATAATTACATTGGGGGAAAAAAAAATACAGTGAGGTGAATTTACCGTGTGCAAACAGAAAATGGGGAGAGGGGGGTGATAGTGTGTGCGTGAGTGTGTGTAAGAAAGAGAGCAATACAAAAAAGATGAGAATTTTTTAGTTTCGTTACTTGCTGAAATGAGTGTCTCCTTATGACCTAATTTCCATCTTCATAAAAAACAGTAGCTGTGGTGAATGACGGCACATTGGCGCTGCTGTTTGGATGTGTTCAGATATACAGTGAGTTATGGTTATTAATAGTACAGGATATCTTGCTTATTACCTGCTTATTTATAAGACCTCGTTATTGCTGTGCCTGGAATGTTCCACAGTATGATGGCGACCCCACTCACAGTAAGAATGCATTTGTTTTAAGCAATAAACAGAAATGCACCTGTAATTGATTAAATGCAAGATTGATACATTTAATGCCATAGTGAGGGACATTCCAGGCAACGCATGGTAGCGGACCCCCACTAAAAAGTTACATAGTGCACCTTTAACGTGATGTTTTCCCACTGGCTTTTCTGTATTGAGTCTCAGTTTCTAAATCAGTTTGTCATATGTTCATTGTGTTTTATTGGAATTTCCCCATTCCCCATATTCCACAGTTTGGAATTAAATTTATCTGTCTGAGCTAAGTTACAGGCCAGATCTGCGGAGAGACGAGCCCACTATTTTTACACATTAAATTTACCAGTAATTGAATTATTATTTTTTTGCCATACTATGGAACATTCCAGGCAAATAAATAACATCTCCATGGACACAAGCAGGTGGCGGACTCCTCACTAGAAAAGTTACACAATGCGCCTTTAATTGTGTATTTTTTATCTATATTAGTGTTATATTAGTGTAGTAGTTTATAGTGTCTGTAAAAGCTTGAATTTGCACATTGCATCAGTACATCAATAATGCTTGAATGTCATTGTCACCTAATGTATTTTGAACTAGTCGTGACTACTGCTAATCTAATGGAAGCCTCATGTTGTATCTTTCCTGGTTTAGTGGTGCTGAGTGGAACCAAGGGCCTGACCTGTGTGGGCCTTGGAGCCAAAATTAACGTGGGCAAACTGGAGAGGAGGATGATCTGCAGACAGCTGGAGAGGGAGGGAGTCACCAAGGTGAGCCATCTGTACCTCCCAAACATGGAGGAGCTGTGTGCCCAATCAGGTATTAATTGATACTTTGCAGTGACATCTCGCTGACAGACAGAGCAGTGCCTACAGTTAACATCAGACCCCCAGGGAATGCTGATGACATCGGCTGCAAAGTATCAATTAATTAAAGTTTTCTCTTGAATACTTTGATAATGGCTGACTGGATTATTAGGTCCACAAATATACATCTATATGTCCATTGTGGCCCTTTAATCAGTGAATATTCTGACCTTGTTTTTCCATTATTTTCAATTAGAATTATGCAACAGAACCCACAGTCTCTCTAGCCTTTATTATACGTGTCATTGTGTGTGCCACTCTGAAGACCAAAACTCACAGCTCTTCTCATCCTTCTACAGGGCTTCATGGAGGACATGGGTCGACAGAGGACGACCAAGTATCTAAGCCACAAGTATGAACTTCAACTAATCTGTCTAAGGCAGGGGTGGTGAACCCATGGGTCTCGAGCCACATGTGGCTCTTGGCCAATCAGGACAGGATGTGGCTCTTTGCCTCATATCGGATTTGATATTGTGACATCGCAAAACGGAAATCTTCAGTGATCTTCTTTAACTTTTCTGAGGTTTTGTTCTCCGTTGAGTTTGTTTGGTTTGCAGTGTTTCCTCTGCTCTCGACAGTCCAGTCAGAGTAAGGCTCACAGACAGGATCTGAGTGCAGCTACTGCAGGGGCGGATCTGAGACTGGAAATTTGACTTTTTGCCTCTGACCAGTTACCCAGCCCTGCTCTAATGTTTACTTCAAAGTGTTCAGGAGCTTTAACGTTTGAGAGCAGACTGAAACCTGAACTGTTAAACCAATCCAAGAATCTCATGCATTTCAGAACACGTTTTAGAGGTCTTATAGGGTCAGAGGGTTTTACCCAAAATAAGACAGGAAATGTAGTTGTTTATGATTTGCTAGTGGTAACCCATTCAAATTGTGATTTTGATTAGATCGTCATACATCTTGCAGCCTTAACGTGTGATACCATCGGTTCAGAGTAAACTTGAGCAGTTTTCTGAGTTATGATTTTCCTGTCCTTGTGGCTCAGGTGTGTGGAAGTCAGCGATAAACTGCATCAGTTTGTGAAAGAGCATGAACGCAGCCAGCTCCTGTGCTCCAGCGGTGCCCCGGACTCCCCCAAGCCCCCGTCCACCACCAAAACACTGTCCAATATCGACATGTGCAGGACCCTCGTGGTCAAAAAGAAGAAGATGCGCTCCCAGACTCGGACCAAGAGTAAGGGCTCAAGAGAGGAGGAGAGTCCCCGATACACCAAAGTGGAGCTGGGTGAGGACCCAGAGGGCTGTGAGGAGCCAGCACCAGGTAGGTTGGGGTTATTATCCCTTATGTAGCTGGCAATGAGTTGATGGCTCTTGTATAGAACACTTGATCTTCCAGTATCTTGGACCAGTTTCAATGGCTGAATAATGTAGAAAAATAATTATTTGAGAAAAGTTACATCTGCTTGTCTCCATAAAAATAATACTGCTTTGCCAGGAATGTCCCAGTGTATGTCACTGTCTGTCTTGATTTTTGTATAAAATACCATGAACCATGTAAACATGAAAAATACGAAACATTGAATGAAGGTGTGTTCAAACTTTTGACTGGTAGTGTAAATTGCATCAACACAAAGGTGTAGGTGAAGGTGTATGTGTTTTCCATTTAAGGGAAGAACGTATTATAACAACGTTATAACATAGATCAGAAATAGCATAATATGGGCCCTTTTAAAGACTGAATTGCTCTGTTTACTCTTCTCTATGTGTTCCCAGAGCCCCTTACAGCAGCAAAGGAGGACCCCCCCTCAGCTCCTCCTCAGGTTGAAGGATCCAAAGACATTGTGACTGTAGTAACAGATGTGCAGCCTCCTCTGGTCTGTGTATCAGCCCTACTGTATGTACTTCTCTAGTGTAACCCGTAGTGACCGTCCATCTTCTCTCTGTGATCTCTGCAGCCCCCCACCAGGAACCACGAGACCTGTCGTCTTCTAAGGAGGAAGAACCTCATCGTGGAGGCCATCCAGGACCTCAAGATCTTTGAAGGACTTTACCCGTGAGTACAGATTTTCTCTGTGGCAGGGCTTCTTTACAGTCCTCATTGTGTTGGTTTAGTCCGGATTTACACCTGGTTCAGTTCAGTCACAACCTGGGCCTGATTTTGACTTGGTTTAGTCCTGATTTAGTCCTAGTGTTCATTTAGACCTGTGTCTGATCTGGTACAGTCCCAGATTCAACTTGGTCTAGTCCAGGGGTCGGCAACTTTTAACACCCAAAGAGCCATTTGGACCCGGTTTCCACAGAAAAAAAAACACTGGGAGCTGCAAATATTTTTTGACATCTAAAATGAAGATAACACTGTATATATTGTTGTTGTTTTTTACATTTACGCTTTGTATAAACAACTATAGTGTGTTGCTTATAAAGTCCATGAAGTGCTATAGAGAGTTCTGCTCTTGAACCTCTGCGCACAGCGTCTGCAAATTGGGGCTGTATCTTTACGCAGGACTATAAGCTGTCGTCTGTGAGGTGTGAGCGGTGTTTGTTTTTAACATGCGAGTGTGACACTTATTTTGAGCGATGAAAAATAATAAAATATAATTTTATTTTAATATTTCAAGATCACAATAATCTTCCAATTTAAACTACAATTTAAAAAAAAGAACTGACACAAATAAAATACACTTCAATTAAATACTTATAATTTATTTACCGCAGTATAAGGATGAAAGACTGCGGTTGCCGACCCCTGGTCTAGTCCTATTTGTCATAGTCCTGTTTTAGTTCTCATTTTGTCCTAGTGTACTCCATTGTCAGTTCCTTCTACATTGTTTTTGAATGCATAAGAGTTTGAAACCAGACCATAAAGGTCAGTCTTTTTTTTTTCTACCTTGTTATATCAAAAACATGCCTGAAGAGGTTTTAGGTGTCATCCATGTATGTTTGAGTATTTTAGGGATCTCTCCCAGGCTCTATTCGAACCCTCCTTAGAGTTAGCTGTAAGATTATGTCCAATGCTTCGCCCACAAGTCTACGTCATCCATGCAATGTGCAATAGTTTCATTAGTGGGATGCGCACTGATTGTGTTGTGATAGCGCTCTGAAGGAGGAGTGACTTGGCGCGGAGAGCAAAGGGAGAGGAGACTCAGAGTGCCAAAACAAACGTGAAACTTATCAAAGCATGTGAATACGTCGTTTTTGGCGCATATAGCATTAAATAAACAATAAATGGTAACATGGTGATCTAAATATGTTATATGTTAGCAGTTAATACCCCATAGAAATAAAATACTCCTCTTTAACATAAGCCACCATGTTTGTTTTAACCCGAACGGAGCATGCATCTCTCTGATTGGTTAATCCGCCTGTCAGTCACACCCTCTGAAATCGTGGAGATATAGTATAGTTGTGACTGGCCAGACACGTGCTGTTTTAGGCCAGATTTTAGGCCTTGCATGTTCCTGTTCGAGACCTGGTTTAGTCCCAGGTTAGTCATGTTTTAGTTGTGTCTGTGGTACTTGGAAATCCAGATATTTTCTGAGGTGTTTGTTGTCAAATATATAATGGAGAATCTCAAATACTTTGTCTCCAGGTTGCAGAGAATCATCAGCGCTGAGGAGAAACGCCTGGGGTTTAGCACCAAATGTTGTAAGAAGACCATTCTCCGCCTAGTCCAGACTCTGGCCCGAGAAGGTCTGGTCAAACTCTACACCACCACGGTCATCCAGGATGGGCTCACCAAGAAGGTACAGGGGAATTCCAACACTCGTATACTCCTCATTTGAGTTTAGATTTTCTTGTATTATGATGTAATGCTGTCCATACACAGGTGGATCTGTACGCTCATCCCTCTATACAGTCCTCTGATGAAATAGTCCAGAGAACCATAGACCAGGTCCGCTTCAAGATGTCCAGCTCTTACTCAAATACACGGTGAGGAAGCACCTCTCATATAATGCTGTGGGTGATGGCATCACCATGGATATTTACACCAAGGGGAAAGGGGCGGAGCAGATCTGCTGCTTTGTCTCTGATTAGGGACACAAATTGTGACTTTAGAAAATTAAAGTTATGAATGTAACTACGGTTTTATGAATCCCAGAGGGCAGATGTCTGAAGGGAACACTTCAGCACCACTCTGCCTTTTGGACTTGTACACTCACAGTGTGCGTGTTGGTGACTCTTGACTTGTAACATATTAAATGTGTTGACCACATGGCCCTCTTTTCTGTCTCTCCGCGGAGGACGAATTAATCAAATTAATTCTATTTATCACTGAGCCTTTCATGTATTTCAGAAATCTTTCTCAAAATGGGCTAGGTCAGAAATGAGGCATGCATGTAAAAATGTACAGATTATTTGTATTAGGATTCAAGTTTATGTTTGCTGTAAGCTTCTGTATAATTACTTATTGTGTGTGGGTGTTTATCACATTGTGAGTACCTGTACTAAAATCAGTAGATGCACTCACTTTACAGGGATAAAAATCAGGTTCCCATGATGTAAATCCTTATTATTATTTATTTAATATTGTGATTTAAAGTTAAGATATGATTTAAAATAGGTCAGGTTATGGTTTAGGTTAATGTTAGACAAATAGTAGCTATAGTTAAATATAGAATCAGTCTGAAGGAAATGAATGGAAGTCAACGTCCCCAAAAACATGTAAACTCATCATGTGTGTGTCCAGGGTGCCGGAGGAGAAGAGCAGAGGACAGTCCAAAGACACAGAGGGGAAAGTGAGCGGTCAGTCTAAAGCTCAGAAGCAGAAGAAGAGCAAAATGTTCTCCACACACAAGAAGGACACGTTTAACCCCACCACAGGTCTGCCTCACACCTCTCTGCTGCAGCGCTGGGGCCTGGACAGGGTTACACAGGAACACAACATGCAAACTAAACAGGCTACATTTTACATTTGGAGTGCAACTTATTGTTTGTCTTTTTAACCTTACCATACTTTTACTTTCAAAAACATATCCCTCCAAACCAGACTGCTCCACATTACATAATAGTCATCCACTAATGAATGAACGGTGATTGGCTCTGTGCACAACAGCGCCCGGCAACCTCATAGTTAGGGTCACTACTTCCTTTCCAATTGAGTTTTTGCAGAGTCACGCTACAATTAATAAATATTTAAAGATAAGACAGTGGACAGCGAGTTGCTGGTGAATGTCACTGGCAACATGTTAAATCAAGTGAAAACTATAACGAGGACACCGCTGTGTTTAGATAGGGAGCCGCTGCTCCTCCACATCGAAAGGAGCCAGCTGAGGTGGCTCAGGCATCTGTTCAGGATGCCCCCTGGACGCCTCCCTGGGGAGGTGTTCTAGGCATGTCCCACCGGGAGGAGGCCCCGGGGTAGACCCAGGATACGCTGGAGGGACTATGTCTCTCGGCTGGCCTGGGAACGCGTTAGGGTCCCACCGGAGAAAAGCTGGAGGACGTGTCTGGGGTGAGGGATGTCTGGGAGTCCCTGCTTAGACTGGTGCCCCTGCGACCCTGCCTCCCGGATTGATGGATGGATACACACGATAAATATTGAGCCCCAAAATATATTGATCCAGCTAACATTTATTGAACGTCGATATAATAATTATCGTGACAGGCCTAGCCACACATGGACATAATCTACATATAAAAAAACAGATTGTCTTTACTTTAATTTCAATAGTTTGTTTATTTTAGATTTTACTCTTTTAATAAGTTAGCTTTAGCCTTGAGACGCAGTGAGCAAGGTAGCCTGCTGCTGTGCACAGAGCCTATTCTAGAATACATTTGGAAACATCCCTAAGGAGACCCAAGGCTGTCTATCTCTGCTCTTCATAATTAGAAGATACCAGCAAGGGCTCCTCTGTGTTTAATGTGTTTGTAATGTATGTGTCTTTTATAAGCTACTTCAACCCTTTTTAAATTGTCTGATGTGATCGTTTACTCCTGTTCTGTCTGTCCTTCTCTGCAGTCCGTGGGCTTAGTAAGTCATTCGGGTACCAGCCGAAGATGCACCGGATGCGCGTGGTCCATAACTTCCTGTGGTACATGGTTTACGGACACCCGCTGAGACACAACCCCGAAACACAGGCCTTTGAGAAGTCCAAGCCCTCTCAGCCCTCTGACCCTGCTGAGGAGGGACCTAAGGGTGCTGAGGAGGGGGCCCGGGGTGCTGAGGAGGGGTCCCAGGGTGCTGAGGAGGGGTCCCAGGGTGCTGAGGAAAGGTCCCAGGGTGCTGAAGAGGGGACCAAGGGTGCCGAGGTGAGGCCCCAGGGTGCAGAGGAAAGCTCCAAGGGTGTAAAAGAAGGGCCCAAGGGTGTAGAGGAGGTGCCCCAGCGTCTAGAGGAGGAGTCCCAGGGTGCAGAGGAGGGGCCCCGGGGTGCAGGGGGAGCAGAGCCAGAGGAGGACATCATCTCCAGCTCCGAAAATATGTCACTTTCGGGGGAAGAGGAGGAAGCCTCACAGTCAGAAATCAAAGGTATTTTCTGTCATTTATGCTCCCATTTATAAAGGTCCTATATTACGCAAAATTGACTCTTGTGAGCTCCAAGCCATGTTAGAATGTTGTTACCTCCTCAAAAACATACCTGGAGTTGTGTTTTGTTTCATTCACACATGTTTGAGTGACCCTTTATTATTAGTCTGTCTACATCTCCAAAGCTCAAAATGCTCTGTTCCACCTTGTGATGTCATGTAGTGGTAGTTTTCAAGTTAACATCTCCCTTTTACCTTTAGTTCAGTAGAGATTGGCAATTCTAGGGCAGAAATGATCCAAATGAATCTAGTGCAGGGGTGGGCAAACTACGGCCCGGGGGCCACATACAGCCCATTGGGCTTATTAATCTGGCTCACCGAACGTGACCAAATTATATTAAAATGGGTAAAGGTAAACCTTGTTCAATTTACCTTTCCCCTGTAATGCCAACGTTTCCCCAAAAGATGGTGCACTTCAGCTACATCAACCTTGCTGCCGTGTATTACTCTCTTATTTTCTTATCAGCCCTTCTGCAAAAATGAGCTTATCAAAGAAAAGAAAAGTGGATAGTGAGCGCCGAGTGTTTAATACGGAGTGGACAACAAAATATTTTTTCACTGAAGTCCAATCAAAGGCTGTGTGCCTAATATGCCCATCGTCAGTTCATCAAGTTCCTAGAGGAAACTGATGCGGTCGGTGGAGAAATCTGACGAATTTCCTGAGCTAAGCAACAAGAACTGGTTTTGTGATTTTTGCGTTTTCTGTGGAAATATTTTCACACTTGAATGAGCTCAATGTGAAACTACAGGGGAAAGATCAGTTTGTGCACAACATGTACAAACATGTTACAGTCTTCAAATCTAAGATAACTTTATTCTCCAGACAAATTGCAAATACATCTTTCACTCGTTTCGCCACACTTGGCACGCAGAAAGAGGCGACGCGAAACGCAAAGAAATACTGCAAATTACTGGATGATGTGCACGGAGAATTCAGCCGTCACTTCTTTGACTTTGAAAACATTGAAAAGTCACTTGAGCTGGTGTCCTGTCCCCTGTCACAAGACCCTGAAACTGCACCACAAGAAGTGCAATTGGAACTGATCGATCTTCAGTCTGACTCCGTCTTAAAGGAGAAGTTCAGCTCTCTTAAACTGAACGACTTTTATGCTTCACTTCAATGAAGCCACGTTTCCAAGCCTCCGGAAGACGGCACAGAAGATGCTGACTTTGTTTGGTTCAACCCACGTATGTGAGCAGACATTCAGCGTCATGAACATCAACAAAGCCCCTCACAGATCCAGGTTAACTGACCAACACTTCGGATCTATCTTGAGAATTGCCACAACAAAATTTACTCCAGACTTTGATGAACTGGCAAAACAAGGAGTTCAACAACACTGTTCCCACTGAAACTGAACTTGAGTTTTTCTGCTGTGTTTATTGATGTGCTGATAAAACAAGGAGATCAACAACACTGATCCTACTAAAACTGACCTTGAGTTTTTCTCCTGTGTTTATTGATGCACTGGCAATAAAAAGATCAACAAGTTGTTGATCTTTTGGCACTTGATAAAACTGAATGTGAGTTTTTCTGCTGTGTATATTTAACGGAAATTTAATAAGTCAATTATTAATTTAATTAATACATTTGGAAAACAATTTGTACAATGAG